>JZKD02S1596363.1:30270-41899 GCA_000966675.3 Picea glauca | reverse complement strand
TTTATTGAAATGTTTACATATCGAAAGTTTTGAGCATTAACATTCTTTTTGAGGTACTTGAATGGGCCTGACAACTTAAATGTTTACACAGCGCGAAGCCCTTAAACATGCCTGACAGCTTAAATGTTTGCATAGCGTGAGGCCCTTAAACAAGCCTGGAAGCTTTAAATGTTTACTTAAATTGGCTTGTTACAATACATTTTTCCTCGAATTTTTCCATACAATGTTGCAGTGAATTTGGACAATATTGTTGTCCACCACCACTCGCATAGCCATCATATGTTCCATATGTCTTCTATGCTTGGAATGCAATTTACTCATCATTGAAGATACATAGATTGTTTACTGGTTCATTGGTTGTTGCTTGTTCATTGATTCGCTGATTCATCGGTTGCTACTTCTTGTTGTTTGGTTCAACTTTGCAAGGTTGAGGTCATGCACCTGCAGTTGAACCTGTTGGTGCTTGCTATTTTCTTTTGTTTCCTTCAACTTTGCAAGGTTGGAATCTTGCAGCCGCAGTTGGAGCTGTTTTTTCACTTTGCAGGGTTCAAGTCCTGCACCCACAAATAGGGTACTTGCCTTCAAATAGAGTAGAGACGTAACGATAGGTATTGGTAGAGAGATGTGGAGAGTATCGGTAGAGCTATAGGACCTTCCTCTGGCTCTTTGTAGAGGGTTGAGGGTAGAGGTACCTATATCTATCTGTGGGCCATCAATCTCATAAATAAATATCTAGCTCTCCAGCCCAACCCAAAAATGACGGATCTCCTATGACCTGCTAGCTACGATCAACTGGGTATCGACAATGAAACCTAGCTACTAGTGACTCTCGGCAAGTACTCCTGGTGAGTACTCCTGGCTTCTGCAATGTCGGGTGTTGCTTGTGTGATTCAACTTTGTGTCTGTATCCTTAAATGTGATGCAGGTAGGAACCAGTGTGCAGTGTTGTACCGTGTGCCGTACCATACTATGTCGGGTTTGCACAACAATACATATCAGCCACTAAAATTATCCAAGCCATTAACTTCACAAGCCATGATTATTATTAGATACATAATTATCCAAAATAAGCTCAACAACTTATAGTGTGATTACATAATTCCCTCCTTTCATAATTCTATTTTAAATGAAAGCTAACCTACCAAATTAATTATTCCAGCCAACCAGCTCTTTAATAAATACCAACCAGCTAGGCAAGCCAGGAGGTAAGCCAGCCGCCGCCCTTTCCTTATCGCCCTCAATAAATCAATCAAGAAGTGGCGAGGATACTAAACCAAAAAGAAATCAAAGCAATCCTACCTCTCCTAGGTCAACTTCCAGAAATGGCCATGTTCAGTAAGAATAAAATATACTTTAAGTGCCCCCATATAGGAATCATGTCTTGGCCCCCTAAAAGATGAGATTTTATTAGGAAAAACCCTCTTCCATAATGTCGAGCGGCTTGTACCTCGCCCCTCCCTCTCGTACCTCAGGAGAGTGCCTTCAATCCATGAATGATAATTTTTTTTTTTTCATTCTGGACCAAGTGAAAATATTGCCAGCTCCGAACCAGGTAGTCCATCCACGGTTCAATCAGTCTAATTTGTTGGTAACTTGGGATACATCTCCTTTATCTCTATGATATGTTGATAACAAGGGGGACTTCTCTCTTCTCTCGTGTATGGTGTGGGCAACAGGGTGTGTGTATTGGGGATGTGAGCTAGTAGTCGGCCAACAAGAAATCACTAAGCAGTGCAGTGTCTTTCTTTTGGGAAATTTCTAAGGATCACCTACTTCACGCCGGGGCTCTCCTCTGTCCATTATTTCTGTCCATCCTCATCATCATAGACTAATCATTCCCCTCTGGCCGCTCCTTCCAGCCAGCCTCATCATCAGACTAATGAGTTCTCAATCCAATTCGTTTCCAATCTGTTGGGTACGAACTATTGGGCACGAAGTATAGTTTCGATGAGTATAGGTTCAAGCAATGAGACTAGAACAAGCTGCACAGACAAGCACTAACTAGCTGCATCGATCAGAGTTCTTCCTGCATGGACAAGAGCTTCATGCACTAGACCTCTTCCATGTGAGTAGACTTAATGTTGACCTTCTAGTCATATGGTCAATAGGTTACTACGACTATCGACTACTAAGACTCTTGATGGCTAGTGGCTGCTATGAGTGTCACGTACCTCCTATGAATCCCTGTGTGTATACGTTATGTGTACTATGTGTCCTCTTTGTGTAACCTAACCTCATCGTATGTTTCATCATCGTGTAACCTAACCTCATTGTTAACCTTCATTGGGTAACCTCAATGTGTAACCAAACCTAATCTAACCTCATCATTTAACCTCATTATCATGTAACTCTACGTGTCTTCTTTGAGTACTCTATGTGTAGCTATGTTATTAGTCCCCTCCCATTGAGTATTCCCGTTGAATAGGCCACTTTGAGTATTTCCATTGATTAGTCCCCTTCCCATTGGATTAGTCCTTATGAGTAACCCCTGTGATTAGTCCCCATTGAGTAGACCCCTCCCTTTGAGTAGGCTCATTGAGTATTCCCATTGAGTATCCCCATGGATTAGTCCCCTCCCTATGGCAACAACCTCCTAGACACGGTGGATGGAGAACTGGTGGGCACATACAACTTCTTCCCGATCACGTAGAACTGATCACGCATGTACAACCTCTTGGGCATGGGGTATCGCAACTGGTCACGAAGAACACTACTGCAACTGGGCACGTCCAACAGGTCATGGGGTATCACAACTGGTGATCATGTAGAACTCCTTTCTGGGCACTAACAACCAGTAACTGAGTATAGGGTTTTTAGAGCACTCACCTTGTAGCACTGACAACTTGGCACCGACTAGAGTTTCTTCATGCATCGACCGGAGCTTCTAGGAAATGAGTATCAAGCCCATCCCGGTAGCCCATTCAATTAGTGTAGTTGAATAGCGCAGCAACCGCATTGTATTAGCCCATTGGATTAGCACAGTCGAGGAGCGCAGTTCGAGTAACCGAGCCAAGTTGAGTATCCAAGTATCCAAGGAAAGCATCATAGTATCCCAGTCGAATAGCCAAGCAGCTAAGTATCCAAGCCCCAATTGATTAGCCGAGAAACCCAGCCCAACCGTGCAGTCTAGCCTAGGTAGGATATCCATTCGTTCCCGTACCGTGTGCCATATTGTACCATCATACCATGCATATGTCCAAAGCTATGTGGTTTCCTTATGTGACTTCCTCCTATCAAATAGTGTCTCAAGACCATCCCTGTCTCAAGCCCAACAATGAGGTATTTGAGTGAGAGTATTCCGAGTAGAATATCTAGGTATCCAAGTCGAGTATCCAAGGTAAGCTATTACCAGCTTCAAATGCTTACTAATGGCTATGACCCTTTAGAGATGACCTTTATGGCAGCTACTATGAGACTGGTGGCGATGACCTTAAGGCTAGAGCACTAACTAGAGCTTCTTTCTAGCAATGACTTTGTAGCACTGACTGACAAGAGCTTCTGACATTGACTGTCTACAACTTCCATGACTAGAGCTTCCAACACCTCCTAGCTATGATCAACAAGTACTCCTGGCTATGTATTGGCAATGAGGACTGGAAATGTGTTTCTATCGGCTATGATGTTTTTAAAAAGAGTGTGTTAGTTTGGTTTATGAAGTATCATTCCATTGCACATACGGGATAAGCTAGGACATTGGTGGATATTAGGAAAGCCTTATTGAAAGAGTTACAAAAGTCAAAGTCTGGGATGCAATGCATTATAGAATTGAAAAATATCAAGCAGATGATGAATGAATCGGTATGGGATTTTGAGAAGAGATTCAAGATAGTGATGGATTGACTGAATTCCATATTCCATATGAGCAACATAGGGAGTGGTTTATTGGAGGATTTTTGCCGCATATATGATGCCCTTTGATGCAATAGAAGATTACGACGCAATCAGAATCCCTAGAAATCGTTATTAAATTGGAAGCATCCCCTGTAGGAGAGAATGGCGTAGGGATGTCTCAAGTTCAGTCACGTTTAGCAACACCAAATTATTTAGTTATAGGAGCTTTCGAAAGGGAAGGAAAAGCACAAAGAAGTATGGTGTGTTACATGCAGGACAAGAGGTCATCACAAGAACGAGTGTCCATCGTTTCAACAGTATTTGGATAGAGGAGCTTTGAATCCCTTGGCCGCAAGAGGATGGGAATGGTGTGAAATATGTAAGATGATGGGTCGTCACCCTATTACTTGTTAGTTAATGTAGAAGTATCAATATACTACTAGAAACCTATACTATAATTTTTGTAAGTTTGTGGGACACAAGGAGAAGGATTATCGTGCACTTGATCTCATGAGAGAGTGTAGTACGGATGCATATAGAGTCCAAGTGGAATAAGGAACAAAAGGAGTACCATAGTATAATACCCTGAGAGGTTATAATCAGAATGGATAACATCGACTTCAACTATGCCACCTTTGTATAGTCAAGCATGGTCAAGCATGGTCATTGTCAATTAATGTATTAATGTATCGATACTTTAATAATGTATTATTAATGTATTACTACTTTAATAATGTAATTATTAAGGTATTAATACTTTGATAACGTTTTTATTTTTGTATTATTACTTTAATAATGTATTACTAATGTCATTAAGTTCAATGTGTAACTACTTTATTAATTTGTTACTTTATGATTGTATTAAGACTTTATAAAATTTTTATTGTATCAATAGTTTATTAATGTATTTATTAAAAATGTATTGATATATTAATTAATTAAATTAAAACATTATAATATACATTAATGTATTAATGTAATTGGACCATAAGAAACCATGATCATGTTCAACCATAGTCATTTTCAATAAATGTATTAATGTATCAATAGTTTAATAATATATTACTACTTTAATAATATATTTATTAAGATATTACTTTATTGGTGTATTAATATCTATGTATTAATTAATAAAATATTAATGTCTTAATTAATTAATACATTACATTATTAATGTATTAACACTTTAAGGAATAATAGGGTTGACTTTTTATTTAAAAATTTCAAACATAAATGAACAATATTAAATAAAAGTGAGATGTAATATACTAGATTTAATTGGTAATTAAAGTTTAATGAATGTATTGATAAGAAAGCCAAAATACAATTCAACCACATTTGATGCAAATTAATCATTTTAATATCCATATCCAATAAAACACTTGTCATCAATTCCCATAACAAAGCACTATCAATATCAATTAAAGATAACACTCCAAAGCCATTCTAATTTGTATTCAACATTATTATTCAAACCCACCTTTTTAACATTATGCAACTTCCATATTCATATCAACAAAAACGCTCCCTTAATCTTTTTCAATTACACTATGCATATCAAAATAATATAAGTCAGTGAAATACTACAAAGTTAAGTCAAAATACTTTTAAAGTTCAACCAAAATATGCCTCTACCCTAAATCTTCCGAATCGAAAGTAATCCCATTATGAAGGCAATGGAAAGTATACTATTATCAAAATACGAGTCACTGTGAAGACATGAGGATGAGTGCTTTGAGAACATCTTCATTGTTTCTACCAAACACACTAATGCAAGCCTCCCTTTCCTGGTCTGATGCATGTATAAATGGTTCATCGTCATCCGTCATCCAAGGCTGGAAATATTTTAACTGGTTGGCTGCCATGTCCAAATTGAAGAGAATACTTGTCATCTTGGTGAAAAAGACTCAGAATAAAAACAACACATTCATTCTTGAGGACACGACTCTAGGTTTGAGGTTTGATTGATTAAATTGATAAGATTCAAATTTGCACATATCAAGTTTGATAATTGCTAAACACTATAGTTGTGATAGCAATCTTTGAAAAGTTTTATTATTGAATACTTGGTAGCATGTGAGCAATATTGAGATAAATGCTTATTGGAATTATTTACTAGATATAAATAACATCTCCTCTAGGAGAAACTTCTTGTTTTGTTTCCAGGTTACCATGAATGAATGATTGATCACAACACTAGAAGAGTGTTTCTCTCATTTATTATTATTTTATTTCTTACTTTTGACTCTTGTTTCAGGAAGGTCACAAGTGGTAGCTCTGAAGGAGCTACTGTGACGACTGTTCTCACTATTTTTTTTATTATTATAAAGAGTATTATTCTTGTCTATTGTTTCTCCCTTTTTGTTCTTGTTTCGGGCAGGTCATAAGTGATAACCCCGAGGGAAGCTATAGTGACACTTGCAGAAGAAAACAAATTAGATGATCTCTAGTTTGAGACATGAAGTAGAGTATCAAGATAATAAGTTGTATACAAGATTGTATACATCCTTGTACCAAAGAAGAAGAAGATAAAGAAGGGTACATTTGCGAGATACAAAGTATCTCATATGGAAATTGATTTTAAGGAGAAAAAGGCTCCAAAGATGATCGAACAAATCCCTTTGGTGCATTTGATCACTCTTCAGATCATCGAGAAGAGTTAGTAGAGCCAAAAGGGCCTACCCAGAATCATTTCAGTAACCAAGAAGAGACCATCATGGTCTTGTGACACTTTTCAGGATGCAAATCCCTATAGCATTGACGAGCTATATCATGAGGAGCAGATGGCTCCACTAGTGGTGAGGTAGGCGACCTCACCAAGTACCAACTGAGAAGGATCTAGAGTTCAAAAGGAGTCAACCCTCACAATCCAATAAGGAGGAGCAGCCTCCCCAAGACCATTCATAGATATGTAAAAACCTGATTTGTGTTCAAAGGATTCTCCCAGCAAGAGGGAGAAGACTATGATGAGACACTTGTTCTAGTAATCAGAAGAAGTATATATAGGAAAACCATGATCCATTAAAAGAAGCCGACACAATATGAGATTCAGAGGGAGAAGGTATGACAATCCATGTATTTGGGATTGAGTTATATCGAGTCCTAGTTGATGAAGTACATGAGTGGGGAAATGGAGACATGACTGCAATAGAAGATTGAGTTACCTCCAGAGAAAGAGGATAATCTACCTCTAGCTTCTTTCTGGTAAACATTTCTAATGGGGTCTTGAACCCAAGTGCACTATGGGATAATTTGTTATGCACATAAACAACTTCCATTGCTGCTTCTACCCATAAGCACATAGGAAGATCTTGATTGTGAATCATCGTCTTTACAGCTTCCATAATTGTTCTGTTCTTCCTTTCAGCTACACCATTTTGTTGAGGATTATAGGGAGTAGTGAGTTCCCTCTTGATCCCAACATCTCTACAGAAGTTTACGAAATCCTTTGAGGTATATTCTCCTCCATTATCTGACCTGAGTACCTTAATCTTTCTTTCGGAAAGATTCTCTATCAAGGCTTTGAATTCCTTGAATTTAATGAATACTTCATCTTTAGATTTTAAGAAATATATCCAAGTCTTACAAGAATAGTCACCAATAAATGATACGTAGTATACATACCCACTAATGGAGGATGATGGCATTGGGCCACACACGTCTGAATGAATGAGTTCCAATAGTCCTTCTGCTTTGTTGTCCCTCTTTGGAAAAGGGTTCTTGATGTTCTTCCCTTGCACACATCCATTGCATATGCCTTCTTGATCGACCTTGAGTTCTGGTAAACCTGTGACAGCTTTGCATATGTATGGTAGCGCCTTGTAGTTGATGTGGGCCAATCTTCTATATCAAAGTTCGCATGATTTTTCAATGGTATGGGTCATGGCAGTTTCTGGGTGACCCTTCAACTTATATAGGCCATTTTCTTCACTTCCGATGACAATTGCTTCATTTAAGGTTGCTCCCTTAGCCCACATAAGAACTTATCCATCTATGAAGGCAACTCTATAGCCTTTCTTGTCTAAAGCTAATATGGATAGTAAGTTCTTCTTTAAGCTTGGTACGTAGAGTACGTCCGTCATTGTTATTGAGTTTTCTGAATCTAGCTTGTAGTTTGATTCGCCTATTCCCTTGATGGGATATTGATAATCATCTCCAAGAGTTACTTTTTGAGAAAACTTCTTTTCTGAAATACAGGAGAGAGTATTTTTCTTACCCGTCATGTGTTTTGATGCACCGCTATCAATGAGCCATGTGTCCTCTCCAGGCGATACAGATCCTGAGAGAGTTGAGATCAAGACATCGTCCTTAATCATCTTCATAGGTGGTTCTTCATCTTCGGCTATGTGAGCATGTTGCATTTTGTGCTTCCTCTTGTATTATTCTCTTCTGACTCGACAATTATTCGCCTTGTGTCCCATCTTATCACAATGATAGCATTGTATAGATGAGAGATCTCGTCCCTTGTGTTGTCTTTTCTTCTAAAAATTTCTTGGATGAGATTGTTGGTTGTTGAATTTGTTTCGTGGTTACGGTTCTCTATGAGATTCCCTTTTTAAGTAGGGTTTCTTCCTTCCACCTTTTGTATGAGTAGCTAGGGCTTGATCATCATCCCTTGCTAGTAGTGCTTCACGGTTGGCTACCCTTGTCTCTTCTTAGATGCATTCTTCTCATAGGCTCTCAAACTGTAGCTTCTCCTTTTTTCCACATACCAACTAGATGAAGGCATCCCAAGGTCTTGTGAGACCATTTAGGGCCATTATTATGAATTCATATTCATCGATGGTGTCTCCAATCGCTTTTAACTGTTCTTTTATTTATGAGATTCAGGAGAAATATTCTTTAATTATTTCTCCTTTCTGCATCTTGGTATTCTTCAATTGAGATCTTAGATTCATCTTTAAATTGATGTTCTTTCCTTCATATAGTTTTCTTAGAGCATCAAACATCTCCTTCAAATTTTTCTTGGACGATACATATGGGATCAGGTGGTCTTTGATTGAATCTGCAATGATTCTTTGAGCCCTGATTGAGTCCTTTTGATGCTTCGCTTTTTCTACGGCATATTTAGGTTCCTCCACTTTATCAGACCGATCCTATACTTCTAGGCATGGAATTTGTCTATGCCTTCTAGTTTCTCAACAAGATTTGTGCTTGCAGACATCTTGTACTTGAGGCTACGAAAATGACCAAAAATTGAAAATGCTTAAAATCAAATTTTGACCTTACCAGGAGGTGCGCTTGGTTGAGGTGAGTAGCCTAGTACACTTGGATATAAGAAAATCCAATTTTCACCCCATCAAATCTGATCTGTGGATTTCTGGACTGGTGCTTCTGGTACTTCTAGTACTTTGGTACTTCTGGTACTTCTGGTACTAGTTTTCTGGTACTTTTGTGAAACTAGGGTTTCACTTTCTGGGAGATCCAACCACTGAAAAGGCGCGCTCTAAGTGCCAAAATGATCCTTGGGGGAGGGCACAACTTTCTAGGTGGTTAGGGAGCTGAAAAGATTCACTTTTGCAAAACCCTAATTTCTAAGTACTGCAACAGTGACATTTTTCTCTTGAAAATTGTGTTTCCTTTAGGTTGTCTCTGATACCATGTTAATGTTTATGCCATTATTATAGTTCTTTGCATTTCAATAGATAAGAGCATCATAAGAACAAGATCACTAAGAAATACACATTCACAATAGACACAACATTTATCCTGGGAAACCCTCTGAGGGAAGAAAACCCAGCAAAAACTTCCTTATCATAAATTGCCAGTACAATGTTCAAGAGATAACTCAAACCAATACTAATATTCCTTCCCAAAAGATGTGCCACTCTTCTTATCCTTTCTCCAACTGGTAATTGTATCTTACCTCATAAGAAAATGAGCAAGTGAGTTGTGTGATAAAGTGAGGCACTAGCCTCCCTATATATACAAGACTGGCACATGTGAAAGGGTTTCACTGGCAGGGTAGACCTCTAACTCTGGGTGGGTAAACCCACCTTTAATTTAATTCTAGGTTTCAATAATAACTGATGGGGCCGACTTCTTATTCTACCCATTACAATTGTCCGATGACCAATCCGCAAAAGGGGATTTGGTCCTAATACAATTACCGACATGTTTAATCCACAATGGGGATTAATCCAATGAATAAAATAATAATAAGAATAAGAATACTCTTCGCAGTTACATTATTTCAACATAAACATGAATCAAAAACCCTACATTGCAAACACACCATGATTACAGAAACAAAGACAGTCGCGCAGACCCTAGAGACATCATCTAGAGATAGATCCACACTTAGGGATATTTCATCATAATCGATTTTTCCCTTCAGGGACCTCTTCACATTTTTTTCCATAATCAAGTGAACATGTATGGGCTCAATCATGTACTGACTCAATGTGTTCACCGAAAAACATATATTTGTCCCCGTGTTTGTCAAATATATCAACGAACCAAAATTTTCACATCTCATTGTATCAAATTGGTACACTTGCTCAGTTGTAACTCAATCTGCACAATCATATGCTAGCTCTATTTTCTTTCTGCAAAGCACTATCTATCTCATTGTCTAAGAATATGTCCTCTACTCTCTCTACAATTGTTCCTCTGGGAATGAAACTCTGTGCCTGCAGCTTCTCTGAAGCTGAGAATGACTGCTCCATTCTCATCGTAGTTGCTGAAATCTGAGAGTAGCTCCTCTACTCTATCATGACAACAAATTCATATGAAAATGAGAGTGACTTAATAACTGACATTGAGGGTAGCTTATCCTCTTTCTCTATAGGTAACTCAATCTTCTATTGCAGTCATGTCTCCATTTCTCCACTCATGTACTTCATCAACTGGGACTGGATATAACTCAATCCCAAATACATGGATTGTCATACCTGCTCCCTTTGAATCTCATATTGTGTCATCTTCTTTTAATGGATCATGGTTGTTCTATATATACTTCTTCTGATTACTGGAACAAGTGTCTTTTCATAGTCTTCTCCCTCTTGCTGGGAGAATTCTTTGGACACAAATCAGGTTTTTACATCTCTATGAATGGTCCTGGGGAGGCTGCTCCTCCTTACTAGATCGTGAGGGTTGAATTCTTTTGAACTCTAGCTCCTTCTCAGTTGGTACTTGGTGAGGTCGCTTGCCTCACCACTAGTGGAGCCATCTGCTCTTCATGATATGGCTCGTCAATGCTATAGGGATTTGCATCTTGCAAAGTGTCACGAGACCATGATGGTCTCTTCTTGGTTACTGAAATGATTCTGGGTAGGCCCTTTTGTCTCTACTAACTCTTCCCGATTATATGAAGAGTGATCAAATGCACCAAATGGATTTGTTCGATCATCTTTGGAGCCTTTTGCTCCTTAAAATCAATCTCCATATGAGATACTTTGTATCTCGCAAATGTACCCTTCTTTATCTTCTTCTTCTTTGGTACAAGGATGTATACAATCATGTATACAACTTATTATCTCGATAGTTTGCTTCATGTCTCAAACTAGAGATCATCTAATTTGTTTTCTCCTGCAAGTGTCACTATAGCTTCCCTCGGGGTTATCACTTATGACCTTCCTGGAACAAGAACAACAAGGGAGAAACAAAAGACAAGAATAATACTCTTTATAATAATAAAAAAAATAGCGAGAACAATCATCACAGTAGCTTCGTCAGAGCTATCACTTGTGACCTTCCTGAAACAAGAGTCAAAAGTAAGAAATAAAATAATAATAAATGAGAGCAACACTCTTCTAGTGTTGTGATCAATCATTCATCCATGGTAACCTGGAAACAA
>JZKD02S1596352.1:170770-181089 GCA_000966675.3 Picea glauca | reverse complement strand
ATTACTTTCTCTCTTCCTTTGACAAAGAATTAACTTCCCATGTTGATCTGTCACCGTACCTGCTATAACAAATCATGGTTAAGAAAATATCTCCCCATGTGGGTATGTCTCCCCCTATCTTCTTGAAAAATGTCGCATAATCACTGTGAAAAATATACTACCATTGCAATCTGCTTCTTTTGTGGATGTCATTTCTCTACGAGAACACTGATCAATTTCTCAACAATAGTGCATCAAGAATACCATGATATTTTATTCTTATGATGATCCTTAGACCTGTCCATTCATCATACATGCATCGAATTGTATCTCAACCTATTGGAGTTATTTTCCATTGGTGCTTCCTTGTGTAATCAACTAACATATATGAAAAGCATTCAAGAATAAGCATTCAAATATTCATGTAGCATTATTGTCCATTATGATAATTTTCCTTTATCTCTGAACCATTGTTTGAACAAATATGTGAACCCAATATCTGAATCCATGCTCTCATCCACTATTGTATATCCATACAAAGTTTCTAATTCATCTATGTCCATAGTGTCTATGAATCTGTTGTACAATTGTCCACAATGCTGACCCATCTTTCACTGTACTTATGCTAACTAACTTCTCTGAAGCTATCTACTCGAACTCTACAAGCTACTCAAAAGATGATTCTCTAATCTGTGGCAGCTACTGTACTGACTCCCCCTATCTAATAATATTCATATTATTTGGGAGTCTCTAAGCCGGATGTCTCAAAACAATACTTGCTCTGATGTGGATTCATCTTCCTCTTCGTCGGTATATACATTTTCCCTTTCATTCTCTTCCTAAATTTTGTCATCATCTTGAGTGTTGATTTCTTCTTCATCCTCCGCTTGACTTTCAACACTTTCCTCTTTTCTTGTAAATTCATCATGTTCTTGTGCTACTAGAAATATTGAAAGTATGATTCCTTGGACATGTTCTTCATTTACTTGCTCCTCTTGTTTTTCACTTATTCCCCAAACTGTCTTGTGTCCCACATCAACATTTTCTTTCATGGGAGGCCTTATCATGCTTCTGCAATTTCAAGTTGTGTTTCCATAGCTATGGCATTTGTAACATTCAATATTTTGTGGGGCCACATAAGCATTTCTTGTCAAGTTATTTCTTTCATAAGCCCTACAATATGAAACCTTATGTCCAAAGTTAGTACAATAAAAACCATGACCATAAAATAAATTTACATACTTAGGAGAGAATGATTTTCCTTGTGGTGTATTCCTTCTATAATTTTGTCTTGGCTTATCAGGATCTTCTCTTTGGTTGTTTCTTTCAAAATGATTGAAGCTTCCTTATTTCTTGAATGTAGAACGTATTTTGTATTATTTTCTTTTTTATTCTTGTTGACCATGATTCCTACCTTTTATAACTTATGAATAACTCTTTTGCTATGTTGATTTCATCATGGAGATTGAAATTTTATCAGTTTGCATTTGGTTCTATCCTAGTCCAGACTTTTCATAGTATGGATTTTGATTGTTGATGATATTATCCAATGTCTTGGTGCTATCTTGTTGCATGTTCCTTTTCTGAAGTTATTTTCTTAGAGTGAATGCTTGTGCTTCCAACCTTTCAATCATCTTCTCCTTCTCTACTAGATGACTTCTGAGTGTTTCTTCAATTCTTCTATCCTCTTCTACCTGAACTTTCAGCTTTGTAATTATCTTCTTGACTTCCTCTAAGTTGAGATTCTTGGATTCTTTTACTTTTAGTTCTTTCTTGAGTGAATTTTTTGTATTTCTTTCATTCCTTAGATATTATAAGGCATTAATTAATTATGCTCTAAGATCGACTTCTCCTTCTTCTTTCTAACTATCAGAGTTTCTTGTTTTATTTTCCTTCGCCATGAATAGTACCTTTTCTGACTCACTATCGGGTTCATCATCTTCACTAGATGAGGCACTATCTTTTCTTGGGTATAGATTTTTCTTGAATACTTTCTTTTTGTTCTCTTAGTTTCCCTTTTTATATCTCTTTTCTTTCTTGGGCTCTTCCTCTTCAGCACTATCTGAACTTCTGGCATAAGGACACTCATTTGCAAAATCACCAATTTTACCACAATTAAAACATTTCAATGGAAGATTACCTTTATATTTACATGTTCCCTTTTGCAACTTTCTTACAAAGTTTGTCATTTCTTCATCTTCTTCGGAATCATCGCTACAACTGCATTTTGACTTTGGATTTTTCTTGTGAATTGACTTTGATTGTTGCTTGTTACTTTTCTTTGTCTTCTTAAATTCTTTGAATGCAGCTTCCTTTGTAACTAGATTGTATTTTTATGTCCTCATCTCATAAGCTATGAGTATCCCATGTAGTGCATCCATGGTCATTGTATCTAGATCCACTCTTTTTTCTAGGGTTGAGATCTTTGAGTCAAATCTCATTGGTAGAGATCTTAATGCCTTTTTAAAAATGACCAGTTCCTTTATCTCATCTCCCAGTCCTTTGATGTTGTTTACTACCTCATAGATGAGCAGAAAGTAGGTTGTTATGTTTTCATCTTCATTCATCTTTAATTGTTCAAACTTTTCTCTAAAAATTTGAAGTTTGGATTCCTTATCCTTTTCATATCCTTCATAGATAGTCTTTAGTTTGTCCCACATTTCCTTGGCAAATTCACAGTGCATGATTTTAGTAAATATTGATTCATCTACACCATTATGAATACCATTCTTGGCTCTTGAATTATTTTTTGTGAGTTTCTTTCCATCCTTGTCTATTGGAGGAGTAGTTGGTGCTTTGTATCCATCCACCACTGATTGCCAAACATTGAATCCATGTGCATGTATCTATGTCTGTATTTTATTGCTCCAAAGTGCATAGTTATCACCATTAAAATGTGGTATCCCAACTCTACCATGATTCATGATATCCTTCCAATGGTTAAATTGTTTTCCTGAAGGAACCCACATTGATACCAATTGTTGGATTACTAAGAGGGGGGGTGAATCAGTAATGAGGAATTTATACCACTTATTAATCCTTTTAACCACAATGTCTATTCTTTTAACTTATTCATCCATGTTCATATGTGTATCATCAATATATTATTGTATCATAAACATTGGCATCCATCAATGCATATTAAACAATAACAAACACATCCACACAATGCACAATACACCAATATTTATGTGGAAACCCGATGCAGGAGAAAATCATAGAGTGATTTTCTTATATGTCAAGAATTACATTCAAGGAAGCACCAGCTTCCAATTCTCCAGCTCCAACTAGAAGGAGGCTCCAACCCCCTAGTTTCTCAAGCTACAACCTGAGGGAATCTCCAACTCCCCAATTCATTGGCTACAACGAGAAGGGGGATAAAACCCCCTATATTCTCCAGCTTCAACCGAAAGGTGGATACAACCACCTAGTTCTCAGGTTCCAACCTAAAGGAAGCTCCAACTCCCTGATTCTCCGACACCAACTAGAAGGAAGCTACAACCCCCTTTCCTTTCCCAGTCTTTCCACCCTGAAATTAAATTCCAAATAGATGATGAATCATTTCCACACTGTCACTGTGAGATACACCACTGTAAACCTGTACCAATATGTGCCAACCACCTGTAACCAGCCTGTACCAATAACCTACAATGGAGTTGTACTAGTAGTCAGCCTATACCAAGAAATACCAATAGGTACGTGACCTATATATACTACAACTCATGTATGTATGTTCCCTGTCTATACTACAACCTGCGTATGTACGTGGCCTGACTATACTGCAGCCTATGTACACCTTCAAAAAACTAGGGTTTTCACCTTTTCTGAAACTTCAACCACCTTGTTGCCTTTGTCAGATCAACCTGCAACATCTCATTGTGTCTTATCTATAGTTGTGCCCTATGCATACATCATCTTAGACATCCCTTAACCAAGTGCATTTGTGTCTCTCTAGTCATGTGTGATACATGTGTGTACAATCATGAACAAGTTTAATAACCCTCACATGGACTAGACATCAAACCCTTACTGATATGTAGCCTCAACCTTCACAAACAACTTCACAACCACTTCAAAAACAACTTCACAGCTTATTACAACCAAAATCCCTCAACCATGTACCAATAAATGCTAGCTATGTCTCAACACTTGAACCAACAAGATGTACCAAAGAATAATACCAACATACCAGTGTTGTATTTTTGTAGATCTAGCTCATACAATAGATTTCATACAACCAACATCCTCTCTAGGAAAAAACCTCAAATTCCCATAACCATATCTCATGGATACAACAACCTCCAACTACACATAAGAATATGACATACCTTTTGAATCTGTAGATAGATATGTTGTACCTGATCACAGTAGACCTTCCTGGGAGCTTGCTTTCAGACTCTGAGAATCTAGTACCTTTAGCAACTCAATATTTCATGGATTTTCCAAAATGTATGCACCATGTTACACTACCATCCTGCATGCGTACATTCCCTTCTCCATTGTATCCCACGTACACCTCAAAAACTAGGGTTTTTTTCAATATTTTTGCAACTTCGAAACTTTCGGTGTCAACCCTTTGTGCTACCTCAGGTTTTCATAACTTCATATGTATCAATGAGTACCTATAATAAACCTTACACAATAATAGATATTCAATGTGATCAATAGGTGCTAATGGGATACCCTTTGTTTCTTATTTATACTCTCCAAGTAGCTTCCTCTATGGGTTACCTTCTAACCAACTTAACCCAATTTCCTTCTTTTAGGGCTAACCCACTTCTAACCACTTGCCCACTTATAACCACTTTATCCATAAATACTAAACTCTCCACTTCTAGTTGAAACTAATTTATTTTTTATTACTTTCTTATTGCAACAACTTAACCCAAGATTAACTCCTAGTTTCACCCACTTGACTAGTCAACTTCTTCTAGGAGCTTCTAGAATAATTTGACTTATTTGACCTTCTAGATAACTTGTGAGGGTTCTCCAACTTCTCAAGGCCATAACTCTCTAACCGTGAAGAGTTATGTGATGCTCCACATATCAATGAAAATGAAATGACATGTACTATCCATATAGAATAGTATTACCCATAAATTCAGTGATCTTCATACCTTTATACCTCAAACAATCTTGAGTCCCTTAACCGTACTGTTGGGGTTGTCGAAATTTGCTACNATTACTTTCTCTCTTCCTTTGACAAAGAATTAACTTCCCATGTTGATCTGTCACCGTACCTGCTATAACAAATCATGGTTAAGAAAATATCTCCCCATGTGGGTATGTCTCCCCCTATCTTCTTGAAAAATGTCGCATAATCACTGTGAAAAATATACTACCATTGCAATCTGCTTCTTTTGTGGATGTCATTTCTCTACGAGAACACTGATCAATTTCTCAACAATAGTGCATCAAGAATACCATGATATTTTATTCTTATGATGATCCTTAGACCTGTCCATTCATCATACATGCATCGAATTGTATCTCAACCTATTGGAGTTATTTTCCATTGGTGCTTCCTTGTGTAATCAACTAACATATATGAAAAGCATTCAAGAATAAGCATTCAAATATTCATGTAGCATTATTGTCCATTATGATAATTTTCCTTTATCTCTGAACCACTGTTTGAACAAATATGTGAACCCAATATCTAAATCCATGCTCTCATCCACTATTGTATATCCATACAAAGTTTCTAATTCATCTATGTCCATAGTGTCTATGAATCTGTTGTACAACTTTCCACAATGTTGACCCATCTTTCATTGTACTTATGCTAACTAACTGCTATGAAACTATCTACTCGAACTCTACAAGCTACTCAAAAGATGATTCTCTAATCTGTGGTAGCTACTGTACTGACTCCCCCTATCTAATAATATTCATATTATTTGGGAGTCTCTAAGACGAATGTCTCAAAACAATACTTTCTCTGATGTGGATTCATCTTCCTCTTCGTCGGTATATACATTTTCCCTTTCATTCTCTTCCTAAATTTTGTCATCATCTTGAGTGTTGATTTCTTCTTCATCCTTCGCTTGACTTTCAACACTTTCCTCTTTTCTTGTAAATTCATCATGTTCTTGTGCTACTACAAATATTGAAAGTACAATTCCTTGGACATGTTCTTCATTTACTTGCTCCTCTTGTTTTTCACTTATTTTCCAAACTGTCTTGTGTCCCACATCAACATTTTCTTTCATGGGAGGCCTTATCATGCTTCTGCAATTTCAAGTTGTGTTTCCATAACTATGGCATTTGTAACATTCAATATTTTGTGGGGCCACATAATCATTTCTTGTCAAGTTATTTCTTTCATAAGCCCTACAATATGCAACCTTATGTCCAAAGTTAGTACAATAAAAACCATGACCATAAAATAAATTTACATACTTAGGAGAGAATGATTTTCCTTGTGGTGTATTCCTTCTATAATTTTGTCTTGGCTTATCAGGATCTTCTCTTTGGTTGTTTCTTTCAAAATGATTGAAGCTTCCTTATTTCTTGAATGTAGAACGTATTTTGTATTATTTTCTTTTTTATTCTTGTTGACCATGATTCCTACCTTTTATAACTTATGAATAACTCTTTTGCTATGTTGATTTCATCATGGAGATTGAAATTTTATCAGTTTGCATTTGGTTCTATCCTAGTCCAGACTTTTCATAGTATGGATTTTGATTGTTGATGATATTATCCAATGTCTTGGTGCTATCTTGTTGCATGTTCCTTTTCTGAAGTTATTTTCTTAGAGTGAATGCTTGTGCTTCCAACCTTTCAATCATCTTCTCCTTCTCTACTAGATGACTTCTGAGTGTTTCTTCAATTCTTCTATCCTCTTCTACCTGAACTTTCAGCTTTGTAATTATCTTCTTGACTTCCTCTAAGTTGAGATTCTTGGATTCTTTTACTTTTAGTTCTTTCTTGAGTGAATTTTTTGTATTTCTTTCATTCCTTAGATATTATAAGGCATTAATTAATTATGCTCTAAGATCGACTTCTCCTTCTTCTTTCTAACTATCAGAGTTTCTTGTTTTATTTTCCTTCGCCATGAATAGTACCTTTTCTGACTCACTATCGGGTTCATCATCTTCACTAGATGAGGCACTATCTTTTCTTGGGTATAGATTTTTCTTGAATACTTTCTTTTTGTTCTCTTAGTTTCCCTTTTTATATCTCTTTTCTTTCTTGGGCTCTTCCTCTTCAGCACTATCTGAACTTCTGGCATAAGGACACTCATTTGCAAAATCACCAATTTTACCACAATTAAAACATTTCAATGGAAGATTACCTTTATATTTACATGTTCCCTTTTGCAACTTTCTTACAAAGTTTGTCATTTCTTCATCTTCTTCGGAATCATCGCTACAACTGCATTTTGACTTTGGATTTTTCTTGTGAATTGACTTTGATTGTTGCTTGTTACTTTTCTTTGTCTTCTTAAATTCTTTGAATGCAGCTTCCTTTGTAACTAGATTGTATTTTTATGTCCTCATCTCATAAGCTATGAGTATCCCATGTAGTGCATCCATGGTCATTGTATCTAGATCCACTCTTTTTTCTAGGGTTGAGATCTTTGAGTCAAATCTCATTGGTAGAGATCTTAATGCCTTTTTAAAAATGACCAGTTCCTTTATCTCATCTCCCAGTCCTTTGATGTTGTTTACTACCTCATAGATGAGCAGAAAGTAGGTTGTTATGTTTTCATCTTCATTCATCTTTAATTGTTCAAACTTTTCTCTAAAAATTTGAAGTTTGGATTCCTTATCCTTTTCATATCCTTCATAGATAGTCTTTAGTTTGTCCCACATTTCCTTGGCAAATTCACAGTGCATGATTTTAGTAAATATTGATTCATCTACACCATTATGAATACCATTCTTGGCTCTTGAATTATTTTTTGTGAGTTTCTTTCCATCCTTGTCTATTGGAGGAGTAGTTGGTGCTTTGTATCCATCCACCACTGATTGCCAAACATTGAATCCATGTGCATGTATCTATGTCTGTATTTTATTGCTCCAAAGTGCATAGTTATCACCATTAAAATGTGGTATCCCAACTCTACCATGATTCATGATATCCTTCCAATGGTTAAATTGTTTTCCTGAAGGAACCCACATTGATACCAATTGTTGGATTACTAAGAGGGGGGGTGAATCAGTAATGAGGAATTTATACCACTTATTAATCCTTTTAACCACAATGTCTATTCTTTTAACTTATTCATCCATGTTCATATGTGTATCATCAATATATTATTGTATCATAAACATTGGCATCCATCAATGCATATTAAACAATAACAAACACATCCACACAATGCACAATACACCAATATTTATGTGGAAACCCGATGCAGGAGAAAATCATAGAGTGATTTTCTTATATGTCAAGAATTACATTCAAGGAAGCACCAGCTTCCAATTCTCCAGCTCCAACTAGAAGGAGGCTCCAACCCCCTAGTTTCTCAAGCTACAACCTGAGGGAATCTCCAACTCCCCAATTCATTGGCTACAACGAGAAGGGGGATAAAACCCCCTATATTCTCCAGCTTCAACCGAAAGGTGGATACAACCACCTAGTTCTCAGGTTCCAACCTAAAGGAAGCTCCAACTCCCTGATTCTCCGACACCAACTAGAAGGAAGCTACAACCCCCTTTCCTTTCCCAGTCTTTCCACCCTGAAATTAAATTCCAAATAGATGATGAATCATTTCCACACTGTCACTGTGAGATACACCACTGTAAACCTGTACCAATATGTGCCAACCACCTGTAACCAGCCTGTACCAATAACCTACAATGGAGTTGTACTAGTAGTCAGCCTATACCAAGAAATACCAATAGGTACGTGACCTATATATACTACAACTCATGTATGTATGTTCCCTGTCTATACTACAACCTGCGTATGTACGTGGCCTGACTATACTGCAGCCTATGTACACCTTCAAAAAACTAGGGTTTTCACCTTTTCTGAAACTTCAACCACCTTGTTGCCTTTGTCAGATCAACCTGCAACATCTCATTGTGTCTTATCTATAGTTGTGCCCTATGCATACATCATCTTAGACATCCCTTAACCAAGTGCATTTGTGTCTCTCTAGTCATGTGTGATACATGTGTGTACAATCATGAACAAGTTTAATAACCCTCACATGGACTAGACATCAAACCCTTACTGATATGTAGCCTCAACCTTCACAAACAACTTCACAACCACTTCAAAAACAACTTCACAGCTTATTACAACCAAAATCCCTCAACCATGTACCAATAAATGCTAGCTATGTCTCAACACTTGAACCAACAAGATGTACCAAAGAATAATACCAACATACCAGTGTTGTATTTTTGTAGATCTAGCTCATACAATAGATTTCATACAACCAACATCCTCTCTAGGAAAAAACCTCAAATTCCCATAACCATATCTCATGGATACAACAACCTCCAACTACACATAAGAATATGACATACCTTTTGAATCTGTAGATAGATATGTTGTACCTGATCACAGTAGACCTTCCTGGGAGCTTGCTTTCAGACTCTGAGAATCTAGTACCTTTAGCAACTCAATATTTCATGGATTTTCCAAAATGTATGCACCATGTTACACTACCATCCTGCATGCGTACATTCCCTTCTCCATTGTATCCCACGTACACCTCAAAAACTAGGGTTTTTTTCAATATTTTTGCAACTTCGAAACTTTCGGTGTCAACCCTTTGTGCTACCTCAGGTTTTCATAACTTCATATGTATCAATGAGTACCTATAATAAACCTTACACAATAATAGATATTCAATGTGATCAATAGGTGCTAATGGGATACCCTTTGTTTCTTATTTATACTCTCCAAGTAGCTTCCTCTATGGGTTACCTTCTAACCAACTTAACCCAATTTCCTTCTTTTAGGGCTAACCCACTTCTAACCACTTGCCCACTTATAACCACTTTATCCATAAATACTAAACTCTCCACTTCTAGTTGAAACTAATTTATTTTTTATTACTTTCTTATTGCAACAACTTAACCCAAGATTAACTCCTAGTTTCACCCACTTGACTAGTCAACTTCTTCTAGGAGCTTCTAGAATAATTTGACTTATTTGACCTTCTAGATAACTTGTGAGGGTTCTCCAACTTCTCAAGGCCATAACTCTCTAACCGTGAAGAGTTATGTGATGCTCCACATATCAATGAAAATGAAATGACATGTACTATCCATATAGAATAGTATTACCCATAAATTCAGTGATCTTCATACCTTTATACCTCAAACAATCTTGAGTCCCTTAACCGTACTGTTGGGGTTGTCGAAATTTGCTAC
>JZKD02S1596352.1:121854-138519 GCA_000966675.3 Picea glauca | reverse complement strand
ACAGAACATGGAATAGATGAAGAAATATGTCATTAACAACAAAAGAAGACTGATTCTGTATTGAAAAATAAGTGTCTTAGTACAATAGCCAAAGAGTATCCAAAATTGAACCCCTAAACTCTTAGAAAAACTAGGCATTTATAGCCTTTTACAATCAGTTTTTAGATCCTAAAAGAATGGATCTGATATTCTAAAAATAGAAAGTCAAAACTGATTTACAAAAGATAAGGAGAGATCCTCAAGATGAGGTCAATCTCTATCTTTTGGTCTTCAAACATTGGTTGAAAGTTGATGAAGTGTAGCCTAGCCCTCCAAGGCTCTTTGATCTGTTCCTCTGAAAGTGGAATTCGAATTTGATGATGTGTGCCAAAAATCCCTATCATTTTTCCCTTGAAAATGACCAAATCTAGTCAAAAAATTCCCTTTTGACTTTCATCTCCAAGAATGGCCTTCAGATTTTGATTTGATAATTCATAACCAGCTTATTAAAGAAGATTTCAAACCATTCAAACCCAAAAAATATCGATCTGGGCAAAAATTCGGCTATTCTGGCCGTGACAGGCTTTCACCAACTAATTTACCCGAAAATCCTCTCCTTAGCTGGTGAAAGGCGGAGCTTTCACCAGCTAACTAGTTATAATTCTGCCTTATGCGCTGGTGAAAGCGTAGATTTTTTCAAAATCAAATTTATCAGTCATGGAGAGTCCGTTTTGCATGCTTAAATAGTCGATCGACATCTACAAATCCTAATATTTCCAATGGTGCTTTCAAATCTCCATTTGGAGCCCGGGAAGCTATCAAAATTTTCCCTACAAGATTAGGCATCGTTCTTTCAAAAATGCCAGTGTGTTTTTGATCGCTAACACCACCAATAAATTTATTATTTGAATAACAAAAATCCAACCAAGCAAGGAGTAATGAAAAATATTAAGATACAATATAAATTAAAAAAAAAAAACTTGCAAATATCACATTTTATTTCAAAATGTCATTAACACATTAGTAAATCTTTTCCTTTAGTTACTCATGGTGAAGCTATGGTTTCTTTTATGATATTAAAAGAGACATCATTGAATTGACAAAACTAGTTTTAGAAACCTGGACAAACTCTAAACAAAGTTGTTGAATGCATGAATTGTGGTGAGAAGGGTTGCCCCCTCAAGGGATACTATTTCAAGACCACCCTCTCAAGGGTATTATGATGTTTCTTGGATGAGCTAACTTGCTCATTTTTTCCAATTCAGGTCCAATCTTCTAGTTCTTCCATTAGAGATATGATGATCTAGATTCACATCACCCATGAGCTCTTTCAGTTGACTCTACCACAGTATGTCATCTCTATCTGATCACCTCAGATGTTGTATGTACTTGTAGATGGTACTTTACGCATGAACTTTATTTCAATTGATGTGTTACGTTCTTGTGTGTTTCTTACTTGAACGTGGTGTGATGGTTTCTTACCTAGTCATAAATGTAATAAACATTGGGTTTAAACTAATAATACTTCTTAAAAATAATAATTTTATTATTTTGTCTCATTATCTGATGGAGAGAATAAATGTCCTTAGATAAGTTTTGTTATGACTTGGGTCAAATAATACTATTGGTTATCTTGTCAAGTTAGCATATTCCATATCCTTATAATAATATTTTACACTTGTCATTTTTTCCCTTTACCTTCCATCTCATTCATAAAAAAAATATTAATATAATTCATTTTTTATAATCACATGTCATCCAACAATGTCCAGTAAAGAACAAGGTAAACCAAAGTTAAATAAATCCAAAAAGGTGATAGGTGAAGAGAAAGTAAAATAATGAAAAAAAAGAATGAATCTAGATCTATACGACTTCATTAAAAAAAATCACATTCTCTAAATCCTATGCTAAAAATGCATACTAAAAAAAAATTAAGAAATCAAGGAAAAATATGAAAAAGGGATAATAATAATAATAATAATAATAATGTGTCGAAAAGGTAAATATAAAAAAAAACTCCCTCTCAAAAGTTTGCATGTACAAGTAATGAAGATTGCATGTACAAGTAATGAAGAGATGATTTTTGGGTTATGCAAGTTCGATATGCAACAAAGTTTGAGGACTGGTGGAATTCATTTTTCGGGAAACAAATTATCATGTATGGGGAGGTTCATAATTCTTTTGGGTAGAAGAATGGAACAAAAATGAAAAGAAGTATTGTATGTGGGTTTACGATATCTTACATCATTTTTGGTTAAATTTGGGCCATCTCGGAATGGAGAAGTTCTCTTTTCAAGGAAGTGTGTTTAGGTTAGGTGTATAAACTAAATGACTATGGAGGTGGAGGATAATAGCATTTTTCAGTTTCTAAACATATTTTTTCCTGTTTAATCTTTTGTTTATTTGTGTGATTTGTTTTATGTATAACTTTTTATTTATACTAAATTTTAAAATAATAATATGTTTATTGTTTTATTTGTGTGATTTGTTTTATGTATAACTTTTTATTTATATTAAATTTTAAAATATTAATATGTTTATTGTTTTATGTGTGATTTGTTTTATATATAAATTATTATTTATATTAAATTTTGTTACATATTTGAAATAGCATTTATAATAATAATTTTAACTAATGGCTATTGATAATTAAGTTTTCATTGTTAGTTGAAATAATTCATTTCAATAAAATATATTCATTTAAATAAACAAAAATTGTATGACAACACTTAAAAAAATAGTTCTTTGAAATAACTTCTTAATTAAACAACACATTCAAATAATCAGAAAATAACTCCTTAATTAAACAACACATTCAAATAATCAAACATTACATGGTAATGTATTATCATAATTATTCTAAAAATGTTTGTAAATAAAATAATTATTTTATTATAGCAAATTATTGTTTACTATTATTCCATCATAACAAATCAAAATCAAATATAAATTAGTAGATTTCAATTTAGATTCAAGATCATTGATCTCTAATTATCATAAAACACACTTCTACATTTTTAAAAGAAAATGTTTATATCTTAAGTATCAAAATATGAATCAAGTATATTTTAATTATATATTTAAATGATAAGATTATATAAACAACTATGTATCAAAAGGATTGTAACGAAACATAAGATGAGAAAAATTATGCAAAGAAATATAGTAACCAAACATATAGTTACATATATTATCAAAGACAACTATTTCTTTCAAGGATATCTCACAAATATGTGAGTCTCAAAACTTTCAAAATAAATGTGAAAGTATCTCATAAAATTTACGAGGCTTTTTTCTATTTTCATAAGAGATTATTCAATTAATAAGAAGAAAAATGCAAATCAAGCAACCTTTTGTATATAATTAAACATTAAAAATTAATATTATGTGAATAATTACCTTCATTTTAAGATAAATAAAAATAAGCATGACATAATATCGAATTTAAGGGGTTAGTAAGCTCAAAAATTCAAGCTAAGCATTTGATAAAAACTCTCACACATCTTGCCAATGAAATGGTTAGTTGTAAGCATATGCCACCAATAAATTTATGCTTTGAACAACAAAAATCCAACCAAGCAAGGAGCAATGAAAAATATTAAGATACAATATAAATTAAAAAAAAAATTCATTGCAAATATCACATTCTATTTTAAAATGTCATTAACATATTCGTGAATCTTTTCCTTTTCCTTTAGTTAGTCATGGTGAAGCTATGGTTTCTTTCATGATATTAAAAGGAGACTTCACTAAATTGACAAAAATAGTTTTAGAAATCTCAAGGAAAAACTCTAAACAAAGTTTTTGAATTCATGAATTATGGTGAGAAATGTTGGCCCCTCAAGGGATACTACTTCCAGACCACCCTCTCAGGGGTATTATGATGTTGCTTGGATGAGCTATCTTGCTCATTTTTTCCAATTCGGGCCCAATATTCTAGTTCTTCCATCAAATATATGATGATATAGCTTCACTTCACTCATGATCTCTTTCAGTTAACTCTACCATGGTATAACATCTCCTTTGCTTGATCACCTCAGATGTTGTATGTACTTGCAGATGGTACTTCACACATGATCTTTATTTCAGTTGAAGTGTTATGTTCTTGTGTGTGGGTTTCTTGCTTAGACATCGTGTGATGGTTTCTTACCTAGTCATAATAAGGAAAAATATGAAAGGGGGGTAATAATAAGGTGACGAAGCGGTAAATATAAGAAAAAGTCCCTCTCAAAGGTTTGCATGTACAATTAATGAAGACTCCTAGCTCTAGAAAGCTAGTCGGAGTAGTTTAAAGACCTTCTACATCATTACATATGACTTTGAGGGTCAATACATGAGTGCACATTTTAAACCTTTATAGTATAGAAATGCACACACATATTCTTTATAAAACATAAGTAAGACAATAAAATTCACACATAGTACTCAGAAGTTTACCTTGGAAACCCTTAACCGATAAAACCAACAAATGGTTAGATCCACGCCTCAATATATACAATTATGTGATATCCAAAACCTTATTACTTTGACCTGGATTACATTACAAACTTAATTCCTTAACTGGAATTAGAAAACCATGGGTCGAAGAACCACACGCTAAAACCACTTTTTTTTTTATATTGAGTGTTTCTCCTAGATTGATTTATATAGGCATACTGGTTGTTGTAGGGGATTCAAAGTAAAGACAGGTAGGCATATGATTATATTCTTCTTTTACAACGGAGATTGGAAGCCCTTCCACCATCATTCACACATCATTGTTGTTGATGGAATTAGGATCAATTACGACATCACAAATGAGACCATCATTAATTTAATTTTAAAAGCAAGGGCTAGATCAACCATAAATGACTATTGGATGTTTTCATAATCATTGTCCCCATTTCCCACCCACATAGTTGTTTCTTAATCTGATCTTGGTTTAGCATGAGGATATCAAGTGAGATTCTTCATAATCATTGTCCCCATTTCCCACCCACATAGTTGTTTCTTAATCTGATCTTGATTTAGCTTGAGGATATTAGGGGATATTCTCGATAGAGTTTCCATGATAGATATTGATATATTCATATCTACAACCAATATAGGCATCAAAAATGGATAACTAAGGGTTTCTTAAAATTAAGGGGTAACCTTGAGATTAGATTTTGGTTGCAAAGCCATAAATTCTGCTCGATATTCCCTTTATGTTTAACAATAGATCGATCAACCATTTGGAGAACTGTAGGAGTTTGTTGTAGATTGGTCGATTTAATATCTTCCATGCTTTCTCTAGTAATAACATTTATGGAAGTTCCTAAATCAATTAGAGTGTTAGGAACACATATATTGTTATTGTACACATCAACAATTTATATACTTGGTAGTAATAACTCTTCCAAACATCAAATCTACAAGTTAACCAATTACTTGAACAAGTGGAGGATCCTTCATCTTCCTTCTAGGTTTCTTTAAACATAGTTCTCGTACAATCTTGCATAAAAAGGAACATCCTTGATGACTTGAAATGATGGGATCTTAACATATATGTTATTCAACTCCTTAGGGAAGTCAAAATCAGGGTGAACTTAGGTTGGGAAAGGGTTTTGTCAATATTTAACCTTTTTGGATCGAGTTGTTTTATTATTTGGGTTAGGTGTGGAACGTTTAGGTAATTATGGTCTTGGCAGTGGATTGTTAATAGGAATTTTCAACTACTATTATTTTCTAGGTAATGGGAATTGTCGATGGGTAAATTATGGAACAGTTTGTTGTTGTTGGTTCCCAAAACAAAAGCCTCACTATGCTTGTGGCCATTGATAATTATGGGTTGGTTGTGGGTAAATATTGTGGTTGTTGGATGTTTGGGATGACTTGGGTTCTACCTTAGGTTTCCAACAAAACCCTACAAACCATCAGCCCTTCTATAGACCATAAGGAAACACTACGCACATAGTGCACAATGAAGTCTCACCCAAGATGGCTAATGGGTGACTGCAGGACCCATATGTCTGCAGCCTTGGAAGGGATGTTGCTCATGGGGATGTCAGAAATATTTTCTAGCTTATATATCACAAATATATCATTCTATAATCATGTTCATTCATTAGCATTCATTCTGCAGTAAATATCAGAACTATTCTAGTGTGCATTGCATTTTACTACTATAGATTCATTCATTCATCATAAACAAAGCAACTGCAAGAAATAGAACAACATTACACATAGAGACACACAGTTTTACCATGGTTTACCCCCTTGGTCTACGTCCACAAATATTTGGCATTATTCTCTCTTAAATTAATCTTTATCAATTCATTGCGCTATGTGCATTACATCAGAATACAAATTAGTGATAATGGTGAGGCTGACAAGATCACACCAAGCTCCATAGCTTGCAACCTTACCCTCAATTACAATTCATATTTTTCTCTCCAAACCAGAGTCATATATTAGCTCCACAACTCTCAACAAAACTCATACCAAAACTAACTAGTCACTCCAAACTCTCGCTAGCAACCAGATCTCCTTAGATCTTATAATACATATTTACACTATAAAAATGGGTTAAAACCCATTACAATCATGACCAAAACCCTAACCCTAAGTGGATTAGGTATGTCCACATTCTAACTTCTTGCGTGCATGGCTAATATGCTTCCTCCTTCCTTCCTTTGACTCTTCTTCTTCCTCGTGCTAGTTTTCCTAGTTATCCGATGAATGCTCCTTTTCTAATCCATTTTATAACTACTTCATTAACTATTGTGTTGTTCCCCAAAATGGTCTGCACCAATAGGCCCCCAACTCTCACATGTGGCTCGTCCTGAGCCACTCGGGCCATGTTTGATCCTGCACTAATGTAATACCCATGTTTTCCCCAGTTTGTAAATATAACTATAACTGGCCAAGAGACTATGGCAGACTAAATATGTGTGAATGTTTGATTTGATGAACCTTTGTATAAAGGGGTCAATATATGATTTTTTTGTTATTAATAGAAATTTTATGTGTGTTGCACAACTTCTAAAAGGGGGAGAAGTTTTCCAAGATATACCATGGATGTTATGAGAGAGATGGTGAGGGGAAACCAAGAATGGTTGAGATGACCCTCACCAGACCAGTACCTACTGGGTGTAATTGTTCAACAGTCCTCTAACCTATAAATGAATTACCAGTCAGGATGGTAGTTGGAATTCCATCCTCAATAGTTAATGAGTAGATGGGGCAGGGTACCCATATGTAAGGCTTCCAGGCCTGACCATGAATTGGGATTTAGACCCATGCAACATTGTTGAGGAAGGAAAGAAAGGAGGTAATTTGGGGGATAGAGACAGATCTGCTAGATAGCAGAGGAGAGAAAAAACTCTATCAAGAAGAGTAGGATACTTCGACTCTGGAGTAGAGTGGAAAATTTGATCAGTAAGATAATTTTGGCTAAAGGAATCCATGGGAAGGTTTTGGCTACAAGTTGATAAATGAGGCCAACGAGTGACTATGGAAGTACTTGTGTAGACATCCTTGCTTGGAGTAGAGAAAACTAGTTGCCAATTTCCTGTGGGAGGAGGAGAGTAACCGTTGTCCCTAACTGTCGTGGAGCAAAGAGAAAGAATCTCTCTCAGAGAATCATGTTCTAGTTCGTGGGTGGCCAGTGGTAAATCCGGTAGGAGTGGTTGTGCCTATGGTTGGGAGGAAACGAGCACCCCTTTTAGCAGTTGCTTCACATTTTCCAGTTCTGATAAGTATTTTCATACTCTGTGTAATATATTGGATTTGATGATGAGTTGCTTGTCTTTATGATTAAGTCTTTCAGTATTTGAACAATTATTAGAAATGATCTTTGGTTTCTATAGACTGTTATATCTATATGATCTTTGATTTATCTCATTTTAACTGTTAGAGAGTCATGGGATTTTAGCCCACAGGAGAGTCGAGATAGGAGTAACTAAAACGCCTAAGTCATGGCGATCCTATGAATTCTCCTTAGCAGGAATGTCAAGTTCATATTTTTGGGAGAAGGGTGTTTCCCTTCAAACTAACCACCCATCCGACCGAGGGATCGGGCTCGTGTCCTTAACCTATTTGTTTCAATGGAATTTATTCCTAGCCTACAATATTTCCCAAAGGACCCATGTGACTAGGGCCTACGAACCTTGCGTTGGTCCGAAAGGAGATAACTCTTTAGGAATTTGGGACTTATATCCCCACAATCCTCCAAAAAAGTCGAAGGTCAAAGTTGTGAATCGACGAGGGTCATCGATATGGGGATCCAGTGTAGATCCCTCTCCGTCATTAGGTCAGACTTAGAAAGGGAAGCGTTAAGCGCTTCGGTGAAGTTCAACTTCGAGAGAATAGGAGTGGTCTAGTACTAAAACTCTTGAATGCCAAAGTCAAGGAGTTAATATGGATCGTTGAGAATGGAGGGACAAATGATTATCTAGAAGTCTAGATATTCAGAGATATAGAGACGCATGAGTTTCCACAGATTTCTGCAAGTCGAAGTAAATCCTAACCGTAGGTGCTAGATACACGTGACAATAGATCCAGCGTGGTCTAGAGGGAAGGCCAGAAGATACACGCCGAACACTTGAATGTTGAACTGTCGAACTGACATGGACCATTGATCTTCGGATCCTTGGGATCCCTCTCATCCATCGATATAAGGAACCACCCTTGATTAACCAATCGATCGAGAAAGCGTCATGGAGATACACGTGGTCCTACTCTTCCATTGTCAAATGTTGTTGATTGAACTTGGACCGTTGGATGAGTGGGTACGTGGAAAGCAATCTCGTAGTATTGAGACTTCATACTTTGGAGGAACCTGGTCATTATTCTATGAAGTGTGAAAACTATCGAAGTCGTGAACGGTGAAATAAATCTCAACCGTTGGTAGGAAGAGGATGCGTGGTGCCAGATCCGAGAGTTCAGAGACTTGGATCTTCGGGGGATTTGCATCAAGAGGAGTCGATAAGCTCTAAAACCTAGATTCGTGAAGTAACGAGGACTGTGGATCTATGGATCCACATGGATAAATCCCAATCTTATGATGGGAGGTTGTTGTGGCTCACTGACATCATATCGGGTGATGTGGACCCACAACTAAGGTTTCATGTGTCACCCAGATTTGGCCGATTCATTGACCCCTTATGCTTCTTAGAGAATGACACATGTCACCCCTAATGAGGACAAAGGTTACCTCTTGACCCTCTTCAAGTGTCAACTTTCGGTTCGTGCCCGCCTAGCCAACATGGCTAGTGATGTGTCTAGAACTCTGGGAGTCTAGATGATTTCAGGAGTTTAGAAGATTGAATGTAGGAGGGTGAAATGAGGATAGTCGATCGCCGAACATCAAAATCCCAATGAAAAACGTTGAATTTTCGAAATGTCAAAAACGTAGAACGAAGATTGTCGACTGTCGACTATCGAAACGTAGGACATTCAACGTCAAATGCCAATCATCAAATTGCTAAGGCCACGTGGAGAGATTCTCGGACTTCGGGGATTAGGAAAAAGGTGTTTTATGTGATGAACGTCGAAGTTTCCTCCTTAACCATAGGATCTGGATGGAGGACATGGGCCATTTATTTCCTCCATTGTTGAGCAATCTGGGAATTCGAAAACACTGTTGGAACCCCTGAAGTCTGGGAGTTTCCAAGTGTCAAAACCTTTGCTAAGAAGGCTCTTAACTGTCGATTTTCAACCTGAGGTCACGAGAAGGACTCCGCTAGTTGTTTTAAGTGTGTAGGGGAAGATGTAAACTTTGAGAGAGTTGAATGAGAGGGTTTTTCTTAGTAAGGGACCAAAAATGAACCAAGGAAAAGAGAAAATTTGATGCCCCATCCCTATAAAAGGGTATTTAGGGGTTGGGTGTGTTACAAATTAGTATCAGATCATGGAAATAAGACTTGGCTTACTTGGGATCATGCATGAGTCACATAAAAACATTATTAGAAATATTACGGGGTAATACCCTACCTTACCCCCCTCTATAAGAAACTTGTCTAAACCTCTATTGAAGATAGGAATGAAAACCTTCTATTGTTGATAGATGTTTTGGAAGCCTACACTATAGGTTGCTAATATTTTCAAATAAAGAACTAACTTCACCTTGCAATGATATGTTTTTTTCATGAATTGGTAGATTAGTAACTAACATAAAATGTTCTATCATCACTCAAGCAGTCAGTGAACAACATGAGAACTACAACGTAAAGGATGGTGACACATCAGGAGTTGGGGGAGAGCTCCCATAATAGATAGGAAGAATATGATGAAAGGAGGGTGGTGGAAACCCCTCCATATTTGGCCGAAATTGTAAGAAGCCTCATGGAATAATTACAGAGTTATAAGTCTAAGAACAAAAGGTTGATCAAGGAGCAACAAAAGCAGACTGAAATTAATGTATTCTTACTGCAAATTCTATCAGATATACAATGGCAACTGCAACATGGTCCAGCTACCAGTCACGTGGACAACCATCATACTAAGAAAAAACCAATTCCACCTGAGATACAGAGGCATGGTTCTGAAATTGGCCATGCCAGGAGGATCACCTCAAAGAAGGCCCAACATGGAGCTAAGAGACATCCAATGGAATATTCCTCTCATAAAAAAACTGACAACTCCAAGGAATCTTCTAGTGGCAAAACTAGTTCTCATTCTCATACAAGAGGAAAGAAGAGGAAACATTCCAAGAGTCATGACACTAAATAATTTAAAATGTCCAAACCACCCACCTTCAATGGAGAGATTAAGAAGAGGGAAGAAGCAAAAGTTTGGCTACTCGGTTTGAAGAAGTACTCTAGAGTCCATGACTACTCTGAAAACCTAAAGGCTTGGATAGCCATTTTCAACCTGAATGGGAAAGCTTCCATTTGGTGGGAGGACCTTAGGAATGTGAAAGGAGTCCATGAGAAGGAATTTTCATGGAAACAATTTTAGAAATACTTCAAGAAGAAGTACTTGTCAAAAAATTACTTTGATGGAAAGACCAAGGAGTTCTATGAACTCAAGTTGGGACAACTCACCATAGATGAGTATATCAACAAATTTCTCGAACTGATGAGGTATGTGTCCTACATAAAGGATGAAAAGGTAAAGATGCGACGATTTATTAGTGGATTACCTCCGTCCTACTAGGACATAATTGAGTTTGATGAGCCAAAGACCTTAGAATATAATATTTGAAAAGAAAGGTATTGATATGAGCAATTCAAGAGTAAGACAAAACCCCATGAAGATTGGAAGAAGAAAAACAATTTGAGATTCAAGAAGAAGGGGTTTAAACCCTCAAGATTTAAGAACCCTAGTAAGAGCTCTAGGATGAGCCTTCCTACCAAAAGTGTGTATCAACAAAATTTTCCATCCCAGAGTGGAAATAAACCATTCAGATCAGCTCCAAGTAATACTAATAACACAAAGAGAGAACCCTTGAAATGTTGGGGTTGTGGAGAGGAACATCTTCTGAGGGACTATCGTCATAGCCAACAGAACAGTGGGAGGGTATAAAACATCCAAGAGACTACCACAATCAATGTTGTGGCTAGGAGCCTGCCACAAATTTATGCAGCCTTGGATAATAGAAAAGCTGACCGCCAAGCTTCAATGGTAGAGATGAAAGGTATGATTTCCAACCATCATGTTTCCATTTTAATTGACCTTGGTTCTAATTTGAGTTATGTTTCCTCTCAAACTATTGAGAAATGTAAATTGCAACAAGTTAAACATGTTAAATCATGGTTGGTACATCTAGCCATTGGAACCAAAAGAAACGTAACAGAGGTCATACCATCATGCCAATTTTTCATGAGTGGGTTTCCCACCCAAGCGAACCTAAACATACTTCCTCTAGGATCTTATGACTTGTTGATTGGCATGGACTAGTAGGTTTCCCACAAGACCATGTTGGATTGTTACAGTAAAACTTTGGAGTGTGAAAATGAAGAAGGAAGGAGGGTAACTGTACAAGGGATTCAAAATATTGTCTCAGTGAGACAAATATCATCCCTCTAAGTGAATAAGGAATAGGTTCATAATGGATGAACTACATAAGACACCATATATTGGTCATCCTAGTTATTAGAAAATGATCGCGGCTGCTGGGAAACTATTTTATTGGCCCAGATTGAAAAATGACATAGATGATTACTTAGCTATGTGTCTAGAATGTTAGCAAGTCAAGGCAGAGCATTGACACCCATCAGGGTTATTTCAAGCCCGACCAATTCCCGAATGGAAATGGGAAAACATCTCCATGGACTTCATCACAAGATTACCAAGATCAACCAAACAGAATGATGCCATCATGGTAGTTTTGGAAAAACCAAGAAATGATGCTTAGTTCATACCCGTCAATTCAACTTGCAAGGAAATATATATTTCCATAAACTTCATGAAATAGATATTCAGACTGTATGGTATGCCTAAGGAAATTATATCTGAAAGAGATACAAAGTTTACTTCAAACTTTTGGAAATCTATGTTTGTTGGTTTTGAAACAAAATTGCTCTTTAGTACATCCTATCACCCTCAAACTGATGGGAATATAGAGAGGGTAAACCAAGTATTAGAAAACATGTTGAGGATTCATTTAATGCATCAACCCAAGAAGTGGGAGGACTACCTAACACTCGTAGAATTTTCCTACAACAATGGATATCAAGAGTCATTAAAAATTATCCTTTTTGAAGCCCTCTATGGAAGGCAATGTAACATTCCAATCAGATGGAACAACCCAATAGACATAGTTACAATCGAGCCAGATATGCTAAAGGAAATTGAACAAAAAGTGATTCAGGTCAAGAAAAATTTGAAGATAGCCCAAGATAGACAAAAGAGCTATGCAGACGTGAAAAGGACTCCTAGAGAGTTCAAAGCAGGGGATCATGTGTATCTCTGAGTCAGACCTGTGAAATTCTCTTTGAGGATGGGAGCTTGTGCCAAGATGGCACCTCGGTATTGTGGACCCTTTGAAGTTTTGGATAGAGTGGTACTTGTAGCCTATCGGCTAGCACTTCCTCCCACAGTGAAGGAACATAATTTTTTCCATGTTTCTTTATTAAAGAAGTATGTACATGATTCTAATCATATTATTCATTGGTATGTGATTCAAGTGGAACTCGAGGGAGAATTCCTGCTAGAAACTCAATGCATAATAAACAGGAAGGAAACCCCACTCAGGAACATAAACATTGCACAAGTCAAGGTGTAGTGGAAACACTTTGTCCCAGATGAGGCCAAATGGAAAATGAAGGATTCCATGAGATAAGCATATCCATTTTTGTTTACTTCTGTACATACAGAGCACATCGGTAGATATAACATCGAGGATGATGTTCCTTTAAGGGGGAGGGGATTGTAATACCCTTGTTTCCCCTATTTTGTAAATATAACTATAACTGGCCAAGGGACTATGGCGAACTAAATATGTGTGAATGTTTGATTTGATTAACCTTTGTATAAAAGGCATCAATGTATGAATTTTTTTTTATTAATATAAATTTGATATGTGTTGCAAAATTTTTGAAACGGGGGGAACTTTTCCAAGATAGACCATGGGTTCTATGAAAGAGATGGTGAGGAAAAACAAAGAATATTTAAGATGACCCTCACCAGACCAGTACCTACTAGGTGTAATTTCTCAACAATCCTCTGACCCAAAAATAAATTACTAGTCAAGTTGGTAGTTGGAAGGCCATCCTTAAGAGTTAATCAAGATATGGTGCAGGGTACCCATCTGTAAGGCTTCCAGGCCTGACCATGAATTTGGATTCATACCCACACAACCTTGTTTAGGAAGGCAAGAAAAGAGGTAATTCGGGGGTTAGAGACAGATCTGGGAGATAACAGAGGAGATAAAACACTCTCCCAATAAGAGAAGGACAATTAGACTCTGGAGTAGAGAGGAAACGTTGATCATTAAGCTCATTTTGGGTGAAAGAATCCATGGGTAGGGTTTGGCTGCAAGTATATAATCAAAGATGACGAGTGACTGAGGAAGTACTTGTGTAGACCTCCTTGCTTGGAATAGAGAAAACCAGTTGCCAATTTCCTATGGGAGGAGGGGAATAACCTTTGTCCCTAACTGTCATGGAGCAAAGAGAAAGAATCATGGTATAGCTCAAGGGTGGCCAGTGGTAAATCCGATAGGAGTGGTTGTGCCTATGGTTGGGAGGAAACATGCACCCCTTTAAGAAGTTTCTTCAAATTTTCTAGTTCTGATAAGTATTTTCATACTCTGTGTAATATATTGGATGTGATGATGAGACATATGTGTTTATGATTAAGTCTTTTAGTATTTGAACAGTTATTAGAAATGCTCTTTGGTTTCTGTAGATTATTATATCTATATGATATTTGATTTATCTTAGTTTAATTTTTAGAGAGTCATGGTATGTGAGCTCGTAATATAGTCAGGATAGGAGTAACTAAAATGACTAAGTCTCGTCAATCCTTTGAATTCGCCTTAGCGGGAATGTCAAGTTCATCTATGTGGGAGAAGGACATTTTCCTTAAGACTAACCACCCATATGACTGAGGGCTCAGTCTCATGTTCTTAACCCAGTTGTTGCAAAAAAAATTGTGCCTAGCCTATAAGATTTCCCAAAGGACCCATGTGACTAGGGCCTAGGAACCCTGCGCTAGTCCAAAAGGAGCTAGCTCTTCAGGACTTCAGGACTTATATCCCCATAATCCTCCAAAACAACTGAAGGCTGAAGGTGTGAATAGATGAGGGTTGTCAATCTGGGGATCCAGTGTAGATCCCTCTCTGTCATTAGATCGGACTTAGGAAGGGAAGTGTTAAGAGTTTCGGAGAAGTTAGACTTAGGGAGAATAGGAGTGGTCTAGCGATAAAAGTCTTGAATGTTGGATTTGCGAAGTTAATATGGACCGTTGAGAATGGATGGAAACATGTCCATAGATCAACAGTTATCCAGAATTCTGGGTATTCAGCGATATAGGGGCGCGTGAGTTTCCCTGGAGTTCTGCAAGCTAGAGTAAATCCTGGTTGTAGGTGCTAGATACATGTGGCAATAGATCCAGCGTGGTTCGAATGGAAAGCTGAAAGATACATGTCGAACACCCGAATGTCGAAGTGACATGGATCATCAATATTTGGATTCTCGGTATCCCTCTGAGTCATCTATCTAAGGAACCACCCTTGATTAACCAATTGATCGGGAATGCGTCATGGAGCGACACGTGGTCCTTTTCATCCACTTTCAAAGGTTGTTCATTGAACTAGGACCATTGGATTAGTGGGTACGCGGCAAGCAATCCCGTTGTCTGGAGAATTCGTACTCCAGAGGTACCTAGCCAAGAGTCTACGAAGTGTGAAAATCGATGAAGTCGCGAATGTCGAAATAAATCTCGGTCGTTGGTAGGAAGAGGATGTGTGGTGGCAGATCCGAGAGTCCGGTACTTGGCTCTTCAGGGGATTTTCATAGAGAGGCATTGATAAACTTTGAATCCTAGAGATGCGAAGTAATAAGGACCGTGGATCTATGGATCCATGTGGATAACTCCCAACCGTATTATGGGAGGTTGACGTGGTTCACTGATGTCATCTCGAGTGACATGGACCTGCAACTAAGGTGCCACTTGTCACCCAAATTTGGTCAATTCACCGACCCCTTATGCATGTTAGAGCACGACATGTGTTAGCCCCTAATGAGGACACTTGTCACCCCTTGACCCTCACCACATGGAAAATTTTGGTTCATGCCCGCCTGGCCAACATGGCTAGTGATGTGTCTGGAACTACGGGAGTCTGGATGATTTTGGGAGTTCGTAAGTTTGAACTAGTATAACTGAGGAGGGTGCAATGAGGATAATCAATCATCGAATGCTAAAATCCCAACGTCAATCATCGAAACATCAAAAATATAAAATGAAGACCACCGACTGTCGAAACGCCAAAACGTAGAACGTTCAATTTCGAACGTCGATCGTTGAATGGCTAAGGCCATGTGGCAAGATTCTGGGACTTCGGGGATTAGGAAAAAGGTGTGTTTTGTGTTGAATGTTGAAGCCCCCTCCTTAAAAGTAGGATCTCGATGGAGGATGCGGACTGTTGATTTCCTCCGTTCTTCGACGATTTGGGAATTCAACAACACTGTTGGAACCCCTGAAGTCTGGGAGTTCCAAAGTGCTGAAACCTTTGCTAAGTAGACTCTTATCTCCCAGTTTTTATCCTGAGGTCACGAGGAGGACCCCACTAGTTGTTTTAAGTGCATATGGTAAGATTTGATCTTCGAGAGAGCAGAATGAGAGGGTTTTTCTTAGTAAGGGACCAAAACTGAACCAAGGAAAAGCAAAAATTTGATGCCCTATCGATTTGAAGATATTGCAGGAAAATTCCAAGGGGTTGGGTGTGTTACAACTGACTTCTCCAGCACATGGAATTTTCCTGCAATATCTTCAAATCAATTGTTTACTTGTGCGCTCTTCTTTGCTACAGACTCCACAATCTTCATAGTGATGTGCTCCTTCAACAAATCTTTAGGCTCCAAGCTAATTTTTCCAATCTACCCCTTCGTTGCATCAATATCATTCAACATTGTTTATGCCCCTTCCTATAGTGGCTCCAATTTATCAGCATGACACTTTAAGTTGTAATTTTATGCCTCTCTGATTTTTAGGTCAGGTGATAATATTATCATGAGAGAAACTTCCTTCACATTCATTTCAAAAAAGGTTTTCTTAAAA
>JZKD02S1596352.1:104484-118697 GCA_000966675.3 Picea glauca | reverse complement strand
AAGGTATTGTTTGCTTGGTGATTGCTTCCTAGATTTTCTTTACTAGTGTGTGTTGTGTGTTTCTCGAATTTGACCATAGGATTTTCTTTGCGGAGCTTGTTACTTGTTTACAATTGCTCCCCCATGACGTTCACGTAGAATGCAAGGTTTATCTCTGGAACATCCGAAAGTTTCACAACCCTTGCATATGGAAACACCTGAGGGTACCCCTGAAGGTTCCCCTCATCAGCATGAAGTCCAAGACGTTTCTACACCACCTCCACGGGTAGAACGCACTGATTCTCTAGAAGATTTTTGAATTAAAAATACTAGAGAGGACTATTGCATTTGTCGCGGTGAACGACCTTTTGTGAAATTAAATCCTTCTGAAGAAGCAGTTGTTACATCTTATGAATCAGTCATTGGGCCTTCTTTTGGTGTAGTAGGCCAAGATCCTTTTTGGTCGGGTGATTTTCGACGAGTCCTTTTCGGTACTGAGTCACCTCTGGTTTACGAAATCAACCCTCTAGTATCTCCTGAGACAGAAACTACACCTGTAGCGACCACTTACTATTTTGTTCTCCCTCCTGAGATGGCCCATCTCGCGAATACTACGAGTGTCCAAATTGAAATTCTTGCAACTACCCTTGCTCCTATCAATACCCAACGAATGCCTGAGGCTAACCCAAATTTACCTCCTGGTTACCATGCGTTGAATGCTTTGTTGAATGCTTCTAATCCAACACCTCCGCAAACCCCAACCGGTTCTCTAGGTGGTCCTCCTTTTCTTGGGCATCCTATTCCCGGTTTTATCCCGACACTCCCTCATTTTCCTTCTGGTAATCCTAATCCTAGTGGCACTATCCCGATTGTTGCACCAAACTTGCAGATTCTTGTTGGTGGATAGGGTGGTACGGTTCCTTTTCCTTTTCCCGGACACAACACGGTTACTATGCAACCTACGGTTGGCACACAACTTCCGAGTGAAACTGTACCTACAGTAGGGGGACCGACCTCACCTTTTGGACAAAATATACCTCCTGAATTGGCCCAGTATTGGAATCATCTTCTACAAAATTTTCCTCAAAATGCTGGAGGGAAACAACCCGCCCCTACTATCGGCCAACCTTATCCAGGTGTAACCAATCCTATTTGGGGTTTGGGTCAGACTACTCAACCTCAGTTCCTTACTCAAACTCAAGTTTACAATCCTTGGGGCTACTATCCTATCTGCCCACCACCGAATCAGCCAGGGTCGTCCCTCTATAGACAGTCTGCTTATGGTCCTACTGGTTTGTCGACAGGGCTTCCACCCCAAAGTCACCAGTACCCACAAGTAAACCGACAGTTTCCTTTTATTTCTACTTTGGATTTGCCAGATTTGTCTAGGATTCTTAATGATCGTATTCGTCACTCTCCCCAATGGCCTGCTATTCCTGCTAAGCTTCCATCAGATATTCCGAAATTCGATGGAAAGGCGAGAGAGGACCCAAATAATCATGTCATGAATTTTCATTTATGGTGCTCATCCAACTCGCTGATGGATGACTCCATTCATCTACGTCTTTTTCAACGGACCCTTACCGGTTCAGCTGCGAAGTGGTATATTGAATTTCCATGAGGTTTCTTCTCTGATTTCAACACCCTAGATATGGATTTTCTCACACATTACCAGTTACCAATCCGTTACGATACTAGGACTGAGATCTTGACTTCTTTCAAACAAACTAAAGGCACTCATATATCGGATCATATTCATGAGTGGCGAAGAAGACGACATCTCATAAAACTTGAACTCCTTGATTAGTTACTGGCAGAATGGTTTACGAAATCTTTCGCGAACGAAATTGGTAAAGACATTGCTATGGGTGGTGTTGTTACAGAAGAGCAGGCTATCAGTCGCTCTCAGTATCTTGATCTCGTTTATTTGCAAACGGGAACACTTTACGATTTACTACCTGAACTACCTCGTCCTGGTATTTCCAACACTTCAACTGCTCTAGCTGCCTCGCATGTAGCTAATGGTGTGATTGGTACTGCTCATACCCACTCACATTCTGTTTCAACTACAACCCATAAATTGAATTCTTCTAATGTTCAAAGTGCTTCGTCTCCTGCTCCTCCCGCTGGTAAAACCTCTGAAGTGAACGTTGTTCAATCTACGCCGACCGGTAAAAATAAATCAAAGAAAGGGAGAGGCAAGAATAAGGAGAGTAAAAATAATAATCAAAATGAGAAAACTAAAATCCCTCCTGTTGAATATCGGGATAATCACAAAACACGTTACCCTTGCCTTATATGTGGTGACGATCACTACACGAAGGATTGTCCTAGACGTGCCGAAGTTAATAAGTTCCTTCAAGGAACGTCGAAACCCTCTACGTCGGCAGTCTTGTCCCAACCCTTCCTGTCTCAGCAACAAGCCTTGTTGGTCATCCATGACCAACCCTCTACTTCTAAGACATCATATGTTTTGATGTGCACTGGTTATTCTAAGAACAATGACGTTTCCCTCACAACTAGAGCCAAACATTATTCTCCATCTAAGGAGAAGGTTGACGATTTACCTCTTTCTTTGGTACAACCCTCTCCACCAACTCCACCTACCAAAGGTCCTCTTCATCTCAAACGACCGAGCTCTGATACAGTCCTATGACCCCCGAAAGGTGTCGTTAAGAAATCAGCCTTCAATCTGCATGCTCGTGCAGCCCCGAACTATGGCATTGTCGAAGATCTGGCCCAAGCACCTTCATCGATGTCTGCCCTTGAAGTCCTTCAGTCTTGTCCTGCACAACGAAGGGCTTTGTTGAAAGCTATAGGTCGAAGTGATCCTACATATACGAATCTCATAGTCTTTGACTTGGAATATCATATTCCAAGGTTACCCCCGCAACTTGCGTTTCAGATACAATTTTTTGTCGTCGACAAGAACATTTGTCGAATTGTTATTGATGAGGGTGCCTCTATGTGCATAATGTCTTTTAATTGTTGGAAATCCATTGGCTCTCCTCCTTTAAATGAATCACAAAATACTTTGAGAGCCTTCAATGGCTCCGGTTTTAAGCCTTACAGTGTTCTTCCATCGTTTCTTGTTACAGTCCAAGTTGAAGTGGAAGTTTTCGATGCTCCCCTAGATTATAATCTTCTACTTGGTCGTAGCTGGGTAGATTCTATGCGTGTTGTTGTGTCGACACTTTTCCGTGTAGTCCATTTTCCTCATCAGGGAAAAGTAATTACGGTTGATCAACTTGCCTTCTTTAATTCTGATACTCGCACTGGCAACATGTTGTTTATAGATAAAACCCCATCGGGTTACGAGAATGTTGGAGTCGGCCTTTTAAAAGACTCTTCATTAATGGATACTTTCCCCATACCACCACCACCCGATATTCCACGTCCGTCAGTTGCTTCTATTAATATGATCTCTACTATACCTCATGAACTTCCTGTGTCTGCCGACCCTTGGATAGTCCCTGATCCTGGAGATCATACTTGTTTCAGCGACGTCATGCCGTTAAGTCCGGTCGAGTCTGCTTATCATGCGATTCAATCGGCAACACCTTCTACACCCTCTATTGATGGGTTGTATCCTGATCCTTTCCATGTCATCTTTTTCACTGATGAGATGATCATGTCCGTCATGGCCGACACACCTTGGGACGATGGGCATCATCCTTCCATACTGTTTCTGGAACAACACACTCTCGAGAATTACCAGTGGATTTCGACTCCGTCGACCGTTGTTGTCATATCGACCGTTCTCGGATCTACACATGATGTGTTTGCGGAAGGGAACCTCATTAATATTTCTTCCACGATACCCATTGATATTTTAGTTAAACCTAGGATAGTTGAAAATGTTCATATTGGAGCTTTGTGTTCTCCCGACAAAATTGTCACTTATACTTCCTTGTTTAAATAATTTCGTGATATATTTGCCTGGAGTTATGAAGAGATGTCGGGTATCGACCCTACTATTGTTGTCCATGAAATTAAGACATACCCTGGAGCTAAACCAGTCCGACAGCGCCTCCGTCCTATCCATCCATGTAAAGCGGTAGGTATCAAACTCGAAGTTGAAAAACTTCTTAAAGATGGTTTTATTTATCCCGTGGCTTTGACAGAATGGGTTTCCAACCCTGTATCGATTGATAAGAAAGGTGGTAGTATACGTGTTTGTGTTGATTATCGGGATATTAACAAAGCCTGTTCGAAATAAAACTTTCCAACCCGTTTCGTCGACTAGATCGTCGATGACTGTGCCGACACTGAAATCTTTTCTCTCATGGATGGATTCTCCGACTATAATCAAATTAACATCGCTCCTGAGGACCAACATAAAACTGCTTTTATTTGTCCTTGGGGTACTTTCGCCGATAGAAAACTTCCCTTCGGTCTTAAGAACGTAGGTGCAACATTTCAACGTGCTATGTCTTATGTGTTTCACGATATAAAGCATATCTTTCAACCTTATTTGGACGACTTGACATCTCATTCTTTACGCCGAGTCGATCACCCCAATCATCTCCGAGAAATTTTCGTTCGTTGTCGGTTCTATCGCATTCGTTTAAACCCTCATAAATGTGTCTTTTGCGTAGAGTCCGACCGTCTTCTCGGTTTCATTGTTTCATGTCAAGGGATCCGAGTAGATCCTATTAAGGTCAAGGCGATTCTTAATCTCCCTCCTCCTTCTTCACTGCGCCAGTTACAAAGTTTGCAAGGGAAATCAAACTTTCTTCGTCGTTTCATCCCTAATTATGCCGAGATTACTCGTGGTTTTACACGTCTTCTAAAGAAAGGTTCAGAGTTTGTTTGGGATAAAGTTGCCAACAACGCTTTGGAAGATTTGAAGTTGTCCCTCACAAAAGCTCCACTTCTTTTTCCTCCTGATTATAGTCGGGATTACTTTCTTTATCTAGCTGCTTCTGAGTATACTATCGGCATGGTTCTCGTTCAGGAGGATGATGCACACGATGAACATGTTATATATTACTTGAGTCAAAGTCTCACTTCAACGGAAATCAAGTACCAACATGTTGAAAAACTGGCTTTGGCTGTTGTTCAAGCGGTTCAACGTTTTCTCCATTATATGCTCTCCAGGAAAACTACAGTGATTTCACATTGTAACCCCATGCAACATATTTTGACATGTCAATTGCTGGGGGAAAAGTATTCCAAGTGGATTTTCATTCTCCAGGAGTTCAACTTGGAATTCGATCGCGCCACGTCGAAGAAATCCTTAGTTTTTGATGAGTTAATTTGTGATTTTCCCCACTCTACCACGGAAAATGTAGCAGTTGATTCATTACCTGATGAATCGATTTTCCTTATCAACACTAATGATATTTGGTATGGAGATATCATTATATATCTCTAGACTCAGACTTTCCATCTTGCTTTTTCTAGTGCTGAACGACGTCGCGTCTGTTATCAAGCTCGCCAGTACATTATCCTTGGAGATACTCTTTACCATCGAGGCATTGACTCTGTTTTTCGACGTTGTTTGAATTTTGATGAAGCTGAGAAATCTTTGAATGACTGCCATTCTGGAGCATGTGGTGGTCATATGTCTAGGTATGCTACTGCCCAGAAGATCTTACGAGCGAGATATTTTTGGCCTTCCTTATTCAATGACTGCATTACTGTTGTTCAGAAGTGCCACGCCTGCCAGACCTACAATCATAAAATTCGGTCGCATCCTGCTCCCCTTCATCCTGTGGTCTCAGTTGGTCCCTTTGCAAAATGGGGCATTGATTTCATGACATGTCACCCTCACTCGGACGGGGGGCATGGTTACATTATTGTAGTTGTTGATTACTTTACAAAGTGGGCCGAGGTGATGCCAACATTCGATAATACTGGAAAGACTGCAACGTTATTTATTTTCAACCATGTCATAACTCGTTTTGGTGTTCCTCAGGCTATCATTACTGATCACGGTAGTCATTTTAGGAATTTTATGATGTCTGAACTTACAAAAAAGTTGGGTCTTCATCATGATAGCTCAACACCCTATTATCCACAAGCTAATGGTCAGTTTGAAGCAATCAATAAGGTTCTTATAACTATGATTTGATGGATGATAGGAATACATAAAACTAGCTGGCACACGATGTTGTTCTCAACATTGTGGGCATATTGGACATCTGTTAAATCCACTACGGGATTTACACCCTTTCGATTAGTCTATGGCATGGAAGTCATTCTACCAATATAATGTGAAATACCTTCTCTGAAGCTAGCTTTTGAACTCTTACCCAATACTTCTGCTGAAGAGGAACGTCTGTTGTATCTGATGCGATTAGACGAGACCCGATGTGATGCCACTCTAGTAATAGAAGCCCAAAAGAAACGCGTCAAGGCACAGTATGACAAGCATGTCAAGCCTCGTATTTCTCTAAAGGTGATCTTATTCTTCTGTATGAGCAAGATAAAGATGTCTTAGGGGATGGGAAATTCAAACCAATCTGGTGTGGTCCTTACATTGTTAGCAAAGTTTTGGAAAAAGGAGCGTATGAGCTGGTTGATTACGATGGTATACCTTTGAGTGAACCCAGGAATGGGTTGTACTTGAAGAAGTACTATGCATAAGTTATTTGTGCAAGAGTACTTGTATTTTTATGTATCATATTGTGTGTGTGGTACTTTAGTTTTCTTTTGACGTTATCTGGTCTCTTCCCTTACGTGACGTTGTGTTTGATTGCCAGATGTTGGAGTATTCGCTACCTTATATTGGCTTCGCTGATGGAGCTATCCGTAGTACTCAGAACTTAGCTTCCACTGCATAGGAAATTTATGCCCTAACAAACGATCTCATATCTTTACAAGGTGTATGTCTTGGCCGAGTAACCAACAACGTCCCAGAGTATAGCGTCGTTATTGAATTATTGGTTGATGTTATCTCTCTCGGAATTCATCATTTGGTTGTGCGACTTGACTCGCAGCTTGTAGTACTACAACTAAGTAATGTCTATTCTATTCGAAGTCCTACTTTATTAAGGGTATATTTACGGATTCGCCTCTTGGAACAATATTTTGATTACATTGAATATCAGCATATTCCTAGACGTCTGGATACATTAATAGATGCATTGGATAATTATGTATTGGACAGACATTTGAACAATTTATAAATCAAACACATTACAATTCACACAATGTAAAGTAAACTGGTAGAAGCCGTCTGTATATATATAACGATCAAAAGAGTTTGTTTTTTACAAAAGTTTGTCCGAAGACCAAAATATCAAAACTTGAAGCTTATAGCTTCTACAAGGTGACGTCATGGATGATGTTCACGGTAACACACTACTTCCCTAGCTACTATGGGGTGCAGTCGACCCATAGCTGCAAAAACTCCTACAATGTGACGCTGATCGCGTCATGGAATCTCTTCCAGAGTCATATCTGGAATGTCGGCTGTCAGGCCCTCTAAATTCTGCTCCATCGTCAGATAATCCTCGACGTACTATGGTACTGTTGTTGCTGCCTCTCCTCGTCGTTGGATAGGAGAAGTGCTAGCAGGTCTATATGCTCCAACATCTGTGTTATCGACAACGTTTTGTGTTAGTCTTTGGATAAATTTATAAAACGAAAACATTCAAAAACATTTAAAAAGAGAAAATTTGTGTACTTCTTACCGAGGTCTCCCCACTGAGCGTCCTCAGGAAGTGCTAGATCCGGATCTCCTCGGAAATCCAACACGGCATACGCGTAGTCATCGACCATCAGCATCTGGTTTTGCAACCAGTCAAAGAAAATATCGTCATATTTGACGATTGGTCCTACCACGTGTCGGGCCATGAGCCGACACCATTGTAACATCCTCGGATCTCTAGGACCCGACAAGTCCCACTCAGCCTGTAGTCAGAATAAAGGGACCCTCTCTAGGAAGAAGGACACTAACAAAGATCCGTAACCAAATTGTTTCAGTTCTCCTTGCCTGCACTTACTCAGTTGTTTTTTGATACCGCGCAATACTGCATCGGCCCAGTTAAATACTTAGGGCTCAGTAAAATCGATGGCGTACTGGAAAAAGATCTGCAATGCCATATGGGGAGCGACACTTCCAGCCATCCGAGCAATCGTGAAGCGAATAGTGCGGATATTCAAGTCAGTTACTCCCCAAAATTGCCACTTTCCCTTTCTTTCTTTCGGCCTCTGGTACAGAATATTGGTTGCAGTATTCACTCATTTTCAAACCACCACCTCTGTTGCCGGTCAGACTGACATAGGACCCCACGCCTAGATAATCCGGTCAAGAAATATATGTCCTCAATGTCAATAGCTAATGTGTGATCTCCCACAACGAAAACTTGCTGGTTCGGATCCCACATTCGGACTAGATACTTCAATAATCGGACTTGGGCTCTCATGCCTGGGATACAGAAGTATTTTAAGAGACCACAATCTCTTAGGGCAGCTATGGTGGGAGGGTGATTCTCGACATTTGTGTTATCATCCTCATGTTCACGTTCTCGCCACTCGAGCAACATGTTTGTGGCTATTTACCTGCATAAGAAACATACAAACATGATTAATGATCTTATTCATGAAATAAAATTTTTCTATTGGATAAACATTTCAAAAAAAAATTGAGTTTTGTGTTGCTCGCAGGTGCCATGCTATGCACAGTTCGAACTTCTTGCAGGCGTCTTAAGGCCCACCTGCGAGAATGAGTCATTCTCGCAGGTCCTGTATGGGCCACCTATGAGAATGTCTCCAGGCAAAAAGGGTTCAAAAAACTAACTTAAAACTGAACTTTTCACCAATGAAATCAAATTTTTAAACCATGAAAAGATGAGGAATGAAGAAATTACCAAGATGCTGCTGACGGCTCATCAAATGATCACTCGTAGATCCTGGAAATCGACACCGAATGCAGAGGGTAAAATGAGGGTTTTTGGAACTCAATGGTAAAAGTGTGAAATGATATGGTAAATTTGGTTATTCACTCATTTTAATTACTTTTTACTATATCAAATGTGGGTTTTTTATGTTTATTTATTATTTAAACCTAATCACTAATGTGAAAATGAGTGAAATGACTTGCAGGTGCGAAACATGGATGATTATGGACATAATATTTCCCTGGTGTGGTATGATTTTGATTGTTTGTTATGGTTTTTACATAAAACCTCGAGCGCCTTTTGTCCATTCTTGCGCTTGTGAAAAACATAAGAACGTGATCGAGCGTCGTTTTATCACTTTTTCGGGCTCGCTGTGGTTATACGAAAAAGGAACCCCCCTAGAGTTCTCTTTAAGCTCTTTTCAGACTCTCTAAACATGAAAATATTGCCGAGCGATCTTGCTATTTTCACGCTCGTTAAAGTATTTGAAGTACACGTCTTTCAAGTGATAGTTTAACCCTTTTTCGGTCTCGTTGGACTACTGTACGAAAAAGGAATTGAGAGAGTTCTCTTTTAAGTGTTTTTCCAAACTCTATAATCTTGAAAAACCTTCGAGTTTACTATCTCTGGACTCGTTAAACAAACATTGACATACCCGTGATGGGACCGAACCACTCCTTCCTAGGGTTCGTTAAAAATACTCTGAGGGACTCATCCGAAGGATGAGCTTATATCAACAAGCATATGTGATCCTCTTCAAGCTTGCGTAAAAATAAAGAGGTACTTGGCAGAAATGGTGGGGGAAAATTTGGGAAAGGGATATGTTTCATCTTTGTATTAATTGGCAGTATGTGTCGCTCTTGAACATGCCACCCCCTATTCATCATTTGAAGCTGGTTTGGGAAATCCATTTGTCTCTCATTCGATTTGATAACAAGGTATTTCCATGTGTCATATTTGAGTCAATGCTACCAAATCATTGGTCATGTCGTTCATATGTTCAAGAGAAGTCTGTCTGAAACCTCTATTGAGTCGGCCATCTATAGTTATCCATTCTCTCCGTGTCAGCCTTCCCTGTGTCCAGTCCAATTGCTACATTCTTTGTTTCACCTTCAAACTTTGTTATTTATTTCGTGTCATTGATGGGGGATACATCAACGCCCTCCTGTGATGAGTTTTGTTATGTCGACTTTAGCACATTATCCGAATCAAAACTTAGAAATTATTCAGTACCTTGGAGCTTGCATGCCTCAATGGCATGTTTCCTCGCTTTTGACAGTGGGTTTACATCATTAACCCCTAATCGAAATATTTCGTCGGATGTTCGACATCAACTCATTTATTCACAATCGATGGATTGTACTTTAGTACCTTGGGATTCATTGACATCAATGGTGATTTCCCTCGCACTTGTTAATGGTTACATCAATGGCCGATAATCAAGTGGTTTATGCCATGTTCAACTTCGACACATGTAATCACATGGTTAGATTCGTACTTTGGGCGATGAGATTGAAGACCCTGGATATTGTCTTAAGTGATCTAGGTTGCGATGGAGTATGTATAATTTGTGACACATATATCCAATGTGTATGTTTCGTGGCTATGTCGTCTTGATTGAAAATTTGTTGCATAGATCCACAGTGTATTTAGGTGGCTGTGCTATGTTGTGACGGCATGGATCCACAGTGTATGATTGGTGGCCATGACCTTTGTTTATGATGTCATCAGTTTATGATCTGAGTATGGGAATGCCTACCTCAGAAATTGGTATACATGATATTCTGCCAATCCTTGGATGTTTGCAGGTTTCTGATTAGATGTGCTCTTGGTTATTGACACACACATGCAGCTTACAAAGTCTATAGACTGTCACTGGTTCCAATCTCAGACTTTGGGGGGAATTCTGTTATCCACAATTTTGGTCTTCATGATGATGTAATGATGATAGAAAAATTAAGCTCTTCACTAGAACACTTTCCTAAGAAAAGTTACCTTTGTCTGCTTCCAGAAATCATATTTTTAAGGGAAGTTCGCAGGCTACCTATATATTTTCCTGCGAGAATGCTTGATTCTCGCAGGCTTCATTAAGTTGGGGTGCAAGGGGCTCGCACTGTACCTAACTATCAGGGTGCGAACATCTTCTAAAGGAAGGAAAAAGATAAACTCTCGAACCTTATAGAAGGATGAGTTGGCATTCTAATGGTTATCTAAGTACTGGTTTTCCTCATATCTTGGGATCATTCCTATCCAAGTAACTAATATATTTTATCCTATATATTGAGCGGAATACTTATGGAAAAGGTTAAGAAGCAAACTAGCAAGAGATTGATTGGATAATTAGTGGAAGATTGTATGAAGGATTGATGCTACAACAGTTAGAGACACCAGCAAGGTTATCAAAAGTGGTTGATTTTCTTCATGCATGAGCAAGTGTGTGTGTCAGAGCTAGGAGCCATCGAAAGGAGATATACAACATCAAGGCTCAGGTTGTAAGTTTCACATTCTATCAATTGAATACAGTAATATGTCCCTTTCCCATAAAGCTGATGTCACTTTATTACATAACTCCTTGATCATATGTATAGATTAGCTATTGAATATATTGATTGGCCTTCACTTCGATTGGTTTGTATTGTTGTGATATGAACGGAAAAAGAGCGTTGGAGCAAAGCTTGGAACAACAGAGACCCAAGGAAGCGTTCATAATGTATGCTCATGATCATTGCCTCCTAGGTCATTCAATAGTCTAGATCTAGGGAAAGAGTATTATCATGTCTTGTTTTGTTCTAGATCTAGGTGGATCTAGGGAGATCGGTTTGTGTCCGCACTTATGGATTAATCCTGAAACAGATGCATCCTCCTTTGATGCAATTATGATAATTTATTTTACCATCTCCTTGTACACGTTTTTGGACATCCCTACCGACACGTATTGGCTTGCTCCTCATTTGTCGCTTGGAATTTTCATAATCTTCTTGAAAAATGAGAAAGAACAACAATTTTTTTTAAATGGACATGAAAGTAAATATAGCAAAACAATTTAATTTGGTAATCATTGGAACATATTATAGAAAAAATATGTTTAGTAATAATACCTTTTAAATGATTATTTTTTTTATTACAATTTTTTTTATTGCATGTCTTATGGGTCTCATTGACCATGGATCCAAAATCACTTATTGTAGTGTACATATAACATGATTTTTGAATTCGTTGGATTAATATTTTTATTGTAAGTGAAAAGTACATCTAGATATTCTTTCCACTATATCCCTCAAATATATGTAAAACAATTTTCCCCTCTCATTAACTTCAAGCACCACTCTAGATGAACTGATGACCAATCTATCATCATCATTTAAGTCCTTAAGAATTTTTTCCCTCTTAGGAAGAATTTCCATTCCCTTACTATCGGTCCCTACATAACATTAAAAAAATGTGAAATTGAGTGTTTAAAACTTGTTAGTGATTAATGTTAATAAATTCATTTGTAGTAAAAAGTCAAAGAAAAACTTCATGTTGATTACCTTTGGATCCACCTATTTCCTCTCTTTGCGACGTTTCCATAAATATTTTATTCTCTTTTTCACTTATATTGCGAACACTATTATCGATTTTCTTCAAGTTTTTTCTTTGCATGACATGCATTAACCAATACACACCATTAATTTAAACTTGAAAATATTTCAAATATATTAAATTGTTAATAAAACTTAAAGAAATTTGCTCCCTCTCTTGTTGGGATGAGCTACCATTGCATTCGTTTCAATAATATGTTTTCTTTGAACTTGTATCCGCCATCTTGTATAAAAAATATTAAGAATCATCAAAATTAAAAATGGAATTTTTATACAATCTATTATTTAGGTGCGTGCCATTAAACAAAACACCCTGGGGAATCAAACATATATATGCATCAATGCATACTATTATTCATTTCACAGCGCTAACTTGTATGCATATGATACTAAAATCAATACCATTTATATTTTCAACCAATTGGTTCTTTTGACAGATATATGTACCTCGATGCACTTTTTTGTAAAGTGAGCACTGGGTTGCTACCTCTGTAACATGTGCCCCTGTGTGATTTTCCTATATAGTGTACACCGCATACCACACAATTTGTTTTAATAAAGTCATTTCCAATGATAGGGTTTTGGATCCTATGGAATGAGTGGTACCATTGCAATGGATATTTAATGCCCCCTATATAACTAAATAAACTCTATAGAATTATATTTCTTAAAAATCTAAACCCTATAAAAATCTATTGCTTAAAAAAAGAGGGGAACCAAAATAATCAACAAGAATTCTAGGGCTTCTAATACCAAAGGTAAATATGAAACCCTTTTATTTTTTATAACATGCATTGAAAATAGTTTGAATCAAATAGGGAAAGATTGAAATGATCAGTAGAATGAAATCATGTACTCGAAATTTATTCTCTGGGCATTTGTATGTTCCCTATGGATCCCTTCCAAAATTGGCTCTTCAAAAAAATCTACCCACTCTAAAGTATTTGTTGGTAAATCTCTCTTCCACAAATCTTCCCCCTAAATTCTACAAAAAATGAAATAACAAATCACGTTTTAATTTATAAACAAGTACATTTCGAAAAATAAAATTCCCGCTCTTTTTTTGCTGTGTTTTTTTACTGTATATATTGTACCAGTGTGTTGCAAAGTGCACCAGTACACTTTGTATGTAAAAAAACTTAGTAAACTATATATTTAAAAATTTAAATTTGTCGTCAAATTAGTGCGCCACACACATTAATGCACCCTAGTGTGTATATATATATAAACACATTGAGACCAACTTTATCGACAAAATAGAAATGCAAATCTCCTTAATTAAAATTTACAGATATTTTCCTTTGTGGAGGATATAACAGAGGCCACAGTTCAATGCATTTCATAGTGTAGCACACTGGTGCATTCTATATATACAGATGCACCAGTGCGTAAGAAAATAATTAAAAGCACCCATAGCTTTTAATATCAAATTCATGCCCGTATTGACGATGGTTCTGGATCAAATGCATGGAAAAGAAGGTTATAATATAAAATGGCCAATTCTTGATATTATATCTCATTCCATATCATTACAAGTTTCTCAACTTCTCCCAAATAGTTTGAAGTAAGTCTAGATTTTATTTATAATTAATTTATCTGATGGAATTTATGTCATGTATGCAAGTGCATTTGAATACTTGTTCATTGAATTTTTTAGGATCATAATTCTGTTGAAATTATGAGGTCCTTTGAGGCTGCCATCTAAGGTCTGTCCTTGACCTTAGTATGGCTCTAAGTTTCAACTGTATGGCTGTCTTCTTTTGCTATTTTAGGACAACAAACAATCATCCCACTTTCTGCTCAA
>JZKD02S1596352.1:90803-104474 GCA_000966675.3 Picea glauca | reverse complement strand
AAGTGAAATTAGAATCATAAAGTAAAGTATGAGGGTAAAAGTCTTCCCCCTTTGTGCTTAGAGACTCATAAGCACATGGGGACCACTTTCCAAGGTATCCAAATCTCAACAAATTCGAGATTGAGTTTGGATGCACAAGATATTCCACCAGTCTAAAAATGACACAAGATATTATCAAGAGAAAGATACCTTAGACAAATTTTTAATGAAAATGGATAATTGCTTCACCCTACCAATTGTAACATTCCATATTCTAGTAACCTACAACCTGGGTCAATTTTTATTACACCATGAATTGGATATATTTTATGACATGCTAGTGGTATGTGGTTTTTCAAAATGTGAAGGATTGAAGAAAAACCCTCGACATGTCACATTGTCTCATTATATTAATGATTGACTACCCAATTTTGGTGGTCTAATACCTCCCACTGCAGTCAAGAATCCAATAGGTGATATAGAAAAGACAAATAGGAACACTTCCATATGCTCCTTTTTTGAAACATTAGAAGTCAAATCAACTACGTTTCATCCTAAATTTTCCAACCCCTCTCCTTTTGTTGATTCAATATATATTTCTTATAGTGGGAAAAAGTATGTTATCAATACTAATCAAAACATCTCTACTAAGAGATCCAAAAAGTTGTATGAGCTAAGATTAAAAAAAAAAAATGTCCAACTATACACCAAAGTTTATTCAGTTTTTGGAAGGTAACAATGAATTCCCTCTTCCTATCCATCTGCAAACTAAATACCAAACCTATTACAATCGAGCTTTGTACGGCACTTGGTCATCTTCCATGCATGTGCTCGATGTTGAAACAAAATTATATTTTTGTGGTAATAGTTATATGATTTCCAAATCTAAAATAGATGTTGCAAATATTAGGTTGTTTATCCTTTATCATGCATCTATTCCTTGCAAACAATCAATGTCACTTATGCCATTTTTTGGTCCTCTTTATAGTCCGTTTGATTACTTGAATATTGTTAAAAACAAACATAGCATTTCCATGTATAGTATGTGTATGAATGGTTGTGATTCTAGAAACTTTAACATGAAAAACCTATTATATATCAATGGTCATCCACAAACTCATGGGAACATCGCAGGGTTCATAAATAGTTGCAGGTCCTCATTAATTAGTGCAAATTGTTCCTTTAAAGAACACTCCAATGACAAAGAGTTCTTTATGAAAAGGAAGGCATCCAGATTTGTTGGTGTGCATGCAAAACATAGTTTGTCTCCTGGTGATGATTTTTTAATAAACTAGAAATTGTGTAGACCACCAATCGCTCATAAAAAATGCCTTGCATTGGTTCTACCTTTAGACGTCCCCTTGGGGGCGTAAGAAAAAGATGATTGAGTAATTGTAATTTTGGATTTTCAATGGAACTATTGTAAATGTATTGTTTAATTCAACATTTGTTTTATAAAGTGGTTGGTTGCATGTTACAAACATTACATCAAAGATGGGGACCAATATCCCTATAACATCTACACATGGACTTTTGTTTGTTTTATTTATTGAGTTTTCTTAATATTTTTTATATTTTTAAGTCTTAATACAAAATTAATTTAATTTTATATTCTTTTAACCTTAACAAATTAATTAATTTCTTCACTAACAAAATCAAATACTTACATTTCCTTATAAGAAGATTCATAAAGTTGGTGGTAGAGTGAAAAATCATAAAGTTATTTAAATCAAATTGGGTAGATCAAAATTCATTATTATTAATGATTTCATTTTCATATTTAATAATTATATATATTTTTAAATTCATTATTATTAATGATTTTATTTTCATATTTAATAAGTATGATAATTTTTTAAAACATAACAATTATAAATTTAATTATGAACAATTTTTATAACGTTATCAATAAAATAAATGATAAAATAACATTTCATAAGAGTACTTTTTCTTTGTAAACATGTTTAATCAATAGATTGTATCTTGTTGGAAATTAAAAAATTAACCTTGAAGAATTAAACATTATATGCTATTAATGTTTATAAGCTTTTTTCAATTACAATCCAAAATAAATGATTTCATAAAAAAAGAGTTAAACATTATTTGGCAACTCTAAATTCTAACATGATGCATCTTAAATATAATTTAAAAACAAAGAAATCATTAGCATACTTATAATACATCTTCTAAATCAAACAACAACAACATCAACATGATTTGGAAAAATACAATATACATGTGTGTTATACTTTTTACAGTGCACCGGTGCGATTGAAAGTACCCCGGTGCAGTTGTTACATAAAAATGCACCAATAAACAATTAATTGAGAAAGTACATATGCAAACTTCCAAAATTAAAGTTTTGTGAAGGTTGTACTTTGTATAGGAAATAAATCGTCTATTCCTCTCATGTTTTAGCACATGGAATCAATCCTCTACCACCTCCTCAGTGATTTTCCTTGCATATCCTCCTCCATGGACCACTCGAATTCCTCCAAGATATCATCCTCTTCAATCTTGTAGCCATAATATGAACTGGATTCAGTTCACTTGTAAATCATATACCTAAACATCCTCTTCTTTTCCTCAAGGGGGATTATCAAATCGCTCTTTGAGTATGGGGAGGAATTTCATAGCCCCAAAGTATTTTTAACCAAGGCCCTTTCCAATGGCACCATGAACATCAAATCTTTTCCCTTCCAACTCCATCATCTTGGCCCCTAATTTGGAATACTTAGGAATGCAAAGCTCTATGATTGAATATTCTCAGTGCCCCGTTAATTTGTTCAACAAGAAAGGACTATGGTGGATTTTTTAATTATAATATTGTGTAAACTTGAAGAATGACCTAGGTTCCATATTTTATATTTAATAGAATTTAAGAATCACATTTGGAAAAACAATCGATGATCCATAATATTTATTAGCGTGCCTTATTGTTAAATATTAATCATTTCCTTTATCTTATCCTACTCCTCCACAAAATCCTCACTCGTGTACTTAAAAAAAATCTGATGCCTCTTCTTCTCCACAACCATGCAATCAATCACTTTCTCATCCAGAAGGGGCACATAGGAAACAAACTCTCACTCTCTCTATTGCTAGTTTTCCATGTCCTTCTCTCCTATTTATTCCTCTTGTTATGGAGAAAATCTCACCAATGCTATGGAAACATCTCCCTACTGATCCTATATAGATAATTGGGCTAGAATTCTAATGGTTCTCCCTAGATCTAAGTGAATTCATTTACTTTTATTCAAGAAGGGTGGTGAACATACCTTTCAATCGATGGTTTTCATCATGTATCTGACTGATGCAACTTTTGAGATCCATCTCCATCTCCTGCAATCTACTTCCTGCACATAAGGAGAAAATAAATCTCATTTGCTTTCTCTTCTAGTGTTAGGAAATTCAAATCTAATAGATATATATTTATCTATGTAGCATGAGACTAGATCTAAACATTTGTAAATAGGATACAAACATATTTAGGGGAAACCAATGATATTTTTATCAGACAAATCGGTAAGTGCAGACAAAAACAGATCTCCCTAGTTTCACCCTGAAACTAGAACAAAACAAGACAGAATATAAAACTTTCCCTAAGTTTTAATCATCAAGCATACTAACTAACAAGAGATAAATGACATACCTTTTAAATGTCGTTTTTCCTCGCTAGTGTCATCCTCGCTCTGTTCCAAGTGTTATAAGATGTTGAACCTGTAAAAAGACATAAGCCAATGAAGTGAAAGAAACAATGTATACTCAACAAAACCTGTGTATGTGATCAAGGAGTCATAAAATAAAATAAGACCAATTTTATGGGAAAGAAATATATCATTGTATTAAATATATGAAAAGGAGAATACAATCGAAGCCTTGATGTTGTAAGGTCCCTTCCAATAGTCCCTTGCTTCCCACACACTTGTGATCCATGGATTCTGTGACTGTAGATCTAATAGCTACTCACAATTACTATTCAATCAAGATATAGCCAAATTTTCCAAGCTAATTTCCCAAGCTACAAAACAACTAAATCCAAGCTACCAAGCCCAAGATAACTTTCTCCATGAGATCTCCTCTCCTTTTATAAGATGAAGAGGATAAGGTGAGGAGGTTAGGATGATCCCACTAATTCATAAAAGCGAGTAAGATCCAAGCCAATCGGAGGCCACCTCACCATAGAAGTTTCTCCTTCTAGAAGCATCGAGAAGATGCTTGTTCTTCCCACATACGAAAATCATCGCACCCTTAGAACTGAGAAGAGTGTGACAATGTCACAGGCCAGTTTTAGTACAACATGTGATGATCTAGGATCATCGCACCCCTAGAACTAGACAGGGTGTGATGATCCTCCTTACTAGGGTTTTTACAAAGGAAAATATGATTTCATCTCTCAGGTAAAGTTCTTCTCCCTTCTTTCCTCAGGAATTCAAGCCACTGATCCCTCTAAAGACAACAGATAGGTTTAAATCATTAATGGTCATAAGGGTGATGAAAATAATGTGTAATAGGTATCCCCCCAAAGTATGAAGTTAGAACAAAGTGATGGCTGAAATACTTTGTCGAGTGTGTGTACGGAACAAGGAGCACATTGGTCAGGAACCTGCCAACAAACAAGGAAATACAATACAATAATATATCATCACTGAGGTAGGCATTTCCATACTCATAATACAAATGAATCAAAGCATAAATGATGACATGCAGAGATCCATTTCAATTAATACAGGTCATGGCTACCAAACATACACTGTGGATCCATGCCATTATGAATCAAATCTGAACATAGACACCAAAAATACATTGTGGATCTATGTGTTAAAGATTCAAATTTGAACATTTCCATGAGACATACACAGTGGATCTATGTGTCAATATAAATCATGAATACTCCATCACAACCTCGATTAGAATGATTTTATCCAGGGTCTTCAATTCCATCGTCTTTAAGTACAAATCTAGCCATGCGAATACATGTGTTGAAGTCGACCATGGTAGAAACCACTTGATTAATGGTCATTAATGAATATCGTTAACAAGTGCAAGGAAATCACCATTAATGTCAATGAATCCCAATATACACTAGTACAATCCAACGGGTGTGAATTAATGAGCTGAAGTCGAACACTCGGCGGAATCTCTCGATCAGGGGTCAATAATGAAAACCCATTGTCGAAAGTGAGGAAACCTGCCATTGAGGCATGCAAGTTCCAAAGTACCAATTAGTTTCTAAGAATAATTCTTGGATAATGAGTTGAAGTCGACAAGAAAAGACTCGTCACAAGAGGGCCTTAATGTATCCCCCATCAATGACACAAAACGGGTAAAAATATTTGAGGTAAATCAAAGTAACAAGTGATTTAGGATTGACTTAGGGATGGCTGATGCAGTAGAAGGATTAAGGACTGCAGAAATGGTTGATACAATAGAAGGCTTTCACGGTTGAACTTCTCTTTGAACAGATTGATGACACGACAATTGTCTTGGAAACACTGACTCAACAACAGGGATCACATACCAATTTGTAATCTTATAAAGGAGTATGATCAAGAGACAAGCGGATTTTCCAACCTAGACACAAACAAAGTGAAAGGGTGTCATGTTCAAAAATGACTCTTCCATAGAATACAGGTTTAGATACATTTCTTTCCCAAATTTTCCCTCACCATTTCTGGCGAGTACCTCTTTATTTTTGCACAAGCTTGAGGAGGATAACATATGCTTGAATTGTAAGCTCATCCTTTGGATGAGTCCCTCAGAGTATTTTTAACGAACCCTAGGAAGGAGTGGTTTGGTCCCATATGGGTCTTTCGATGTTTGTTTTACGAGTCCAAAGAAAGTAAACTCAATGGTTTTTCATATTTACAGATTCTGAAAAATACTTAAAGAAAACTCCAAAATGTCCTTTTTCATAAGTTAGTCTGACAAGACCAAAAAGGAGATAAAGTACCGCTCAACAGACGTTTTCTTCAAATACTTTAACGAGCGTGAAAAGAACAATATCGTCTGACATTCATTTCATGTTTATAGAGTCTGAAAATAACTTAAAGGGAACTCCAGGGAATTCCTTTTTCGTGTAACCTTTACGAGTATGAAAAAGTGATAAAATTTTACTCGGTTACATTCTCATTGATTTACGAGCACAAGAAAGAACAAAGACTAAGCTCGGGATTGTTTTCATTTTTACTCAAGCTTAAAACAAAACAAAATTATGCTTGGGATGGATTTTATTTTTACACAAGCTTAAAACTAAAAAAAACTATGCTTGGTCCTGGTTTCATTTTTACAAAAGATTGAACCAGAGGAAACTATGCTTGAGGTAGGTGGTTTTATTTTCACACAAGCTTGAACCATAGAAAACTATGCTTGAGACTTCCCAACGCACTATCCAGGTATGGTTAGTACTTAGACCCCAGCTTAAGAAGCTAGCAGTTTAACTTCAACATGAATTATAGAGGCTGAAATCATTGCCACCCAAGAGTAGTTTCACCTAGAGACACAGGAGGATGAAAATAAGTTTCAAATACTATACGCAATGAAGTTCTTGACTCAATCGAAGAGGGGGGAAACTATTTTATTTTTTAACAAGCTTGACATAGGAACAAGAACTATGATTGTGAATCCAGGTTTAATCCTCAGACCTTTGTTTCATTTTTTAATGAGTTTGACACATAAACAAGAACTATGCTTGTAAGCTCTGTTTCATTTTTTAACGACGTTGCAACATAAACGTGAAAACTATCCTCATAGCTAGTTTCATTTTTTAATGAGCTTGAAATTAGAAAACTATGCTCAAAGATGGTTTCAATTTTTAATGAGCTTCAAATCAAAAAACCATGCTCATAGCTAGTTTCATTTTTTAATGAGATTGAAATAAGAAAACCATGCTCAAAGTTGGTTTCATTTTTTAATGAGATTGAAATAAAAAAACCATGCTCAAAGATGGTTTCATTTTTTAATGATCTTGAAATCAGAAAACCATGCTCAAAGCTCTCTTCTTGATCATGGATTCCAAGAGAAAGATTCTCTGGAAGGAAACCATGTCAACAGAAAAAACTCAGTGATGGCTTCCAAGAGATCTTCACTCGAAGGAAGAAAAACGTTGTGGAAAGACACCACATCGATTTTCACGATGGGGGTAAGGATATCAAGCTCCAATAGCCCTACCAAAGAGATCACCATGTCGACTACTGGATCCAAGTCATAATATATTGAGCTTATGGTGAGAAGCTCATCTGCATCAGCAGCTGAAGGCATGGGAGGCAATGCCACATAATTGACCTCTGGCAGGGGTGATACCAACTGCATATACAAACCATGTAGGGAGGTCTTTGAGTTGTTGGTCAAGTCAGGGCCAACAAATAAAAGTTGATCAATAGTCACAACTCTTCCATCATGAGGGAAACATATCACACGAAAAAAAGTGGACACGATAGCTTTCATGGCATATAAATAATCTCTCCCAAAGAGTAAATCGAAATCCAAGGGGTATTGAACTACCATAACATCAATAAAGATAGTTTTCCCTCCCAAAGTTATTGGAAACTGAGGAAGGATCCCTAAAGGGTGATTGGTTCTTCTATTAAAAGGTAACAGAGTCTGTTTAACCGACACAAGTTGAGGATAACCCAAATATTTCTAGGCAATAGAGGAAAAAATACTAATGGATGAACCTTCATCTATCAATGTATGAGAAACATCCCGACCACAAACCTATACCGTAATATTGAAAGGAATGTGAGAGGGAAGATGAGGTCCAGTTATCACACCCTAATAAAAAAGGATGGCCTCATTACTTGGAGGGATTTCGACAGGAGAAGGAGGAATACCACCCAACATGGTAGATTCTGTATCAATGAGAAAAACATGGTGGTATCGGGTTTACTCTATAGCAGGACACTAGGATCAACCGATGATGGGATTAGATCGACCACTTGTGTTTCATTCTACAAGGGGAGAATGGGATCGACGGGTGGAAACATATCGACCGCTTGGGTTTCACTCTCTAACAAGAGAGTGGGATCGACCAAGGATGAAATTGGATCGACCACTTGGTTAATCGGTTCAACTAAGGACGTGACCAGATTGACTATCCGATCAACCGAACTGACCAATGAAGGGACCGGATTGATCATTCCATCAACTACAGGTGGGTCGAGAGTAATCTTGTGATAAGAAGTTGGAAGTTGAGGCAGGGAAACAACCATGTCTTCCATTAATTTTGAGGCTTCGTCCATATGAGGGAAAAGGTGAGTTTGATGACTCCCTCTACATAACATACATGAGAACTTGACTCTACTTTTCTTCTTCCCAATGGTATCCTGACTAGTTTATGGGAGGTCATCAACATGATGTTCAGAGGCTGACGACATGGGTTGGTGAGGGTGTGTAGACCATGCTTCTATAACCTTGGATAGACCAGGTAAATCTTTAAGAATATGGATACCCTTACAAATATTGCAAGGGTACTTGGGCTTATGGGTCGTTTGGGTTATTTTGGGATCATCAATACTCCCAACAAAATTATCAGTAACTGGTTGTTGTCCAACATGTCTAGCAGTGGTTGGAAGTTTAGACCGTTGCTTATTATTATTTGTTCTTCTTAATCTTCCTTTTCTTCTTCTTCTTATCCACCATGTTACTAGCTTTATAAATTTCACTTGACGAAGAATATGGAATAGAAGAAGACCTTGCAAGTGAAGAAGGTGAAGGAGATATTACTGGTAAAGAAGGTGAAGTATCAACATGAGTTTTATTTTCTTGGGGGGGAGTTCTTATAACTAAAGCACTTGCTGCATTCAAGATTACTTGAGTGAAAAACAACCATACCAATAATCCAATTGTGAGACTTGGAAGGATCAAAGTAGCGATGTGAGGATGACCAATGTTTCTGTAAGAAGGAAAAAAAAAATTCCTCTAGAAAATGGGTTCCTTCATTGGTCATTCCGGGAACTGATGCCATTAAATAAAGATTCAACCTAGAGTCTATTAGGGAAAAGAAACAACACACGCTAAAAATCTAGGAAGCAAGCAAGCAAACAAAACCTTCTCATAATGAACACACTAGTTGGTTATGAAATCCATCATTGCGAGAACAATGTAAGAAGGGGTTGAGATAGAGTGGGTGGAAAAGTGACGTTGACAACCTGCTTAACAGACTTACACCTCGGTGCAAGCTCCCACACATAATCGTGGGTATACCCTCCAAGGATCCCGAGTGAGTTTGACTAACATTGATTCCAGGTACCGTGAAGACTTGCCCCTCCACAGCCACCTCATGTAAAGACCCTAAAGAGATAGGCCACTAAGTTTTCCAATTACAACAATGATGCATGGGGAAACAGTCAACAGTCTGATCCACATGCAAAGGTAGGGTATCTAAGCCCAAAATCAACTCAAGAAGGTCCCCATAGGATTTTCTTCTCAACTGACCCCCAATAATATGCACAATCTCTACACTAAGACCAACAAAGCAGGGTGAGTAACTCTTCCATTCTTAATGCAACCTCAAGTTTGATCCTTCTGTTAGAAGGTTTTCCCAGGACAAAATGTAGCAAGTGGATTTAACTCTCCCTATCACAAGATATTATGTTTGTTTGTAGCTATGGAAAGTTATCTTTCACACCTATTCCAAAGCATTACAACTAATCTAATGTAGGTTTTCTACTAGAAAATAAAAAAATGTCTAATCAAATTTTATAGGAGCTTTATTTTTAAGGATGTTGTTACTCAAGAGGAAAATGGCATGGACTAAATGATGTTTTGACCGACTCTAAACAATGAAAATAAATTAGAATGCAAATATTTCACTTCGATGAAATCTATATTACTAAAAGGAGAAAATATTTATCATTCCCATATGCACAATGCCCCAAAATTGTTAAACTTGTCAATATCAATAACTTCAATAAATGAGCCAAAGAGAATGTACATCAATACAGGATTCTTGCCCCCCCAAAAAATCCAAAAACCATGCAATTTCGCTACTTCAAATGCAAGGATTCCCCCAATCTAATGCAAAGAAATAAATTAAAATTTTAGGTTTCAAAGATATCTAAAAGAAGATTCAAAGTTTTCAAGCATACTATTATCAAACCCAACAAATCACCCAAAAACCATATATAAGATCTGGGCAAGAAAAACCATCAAAAATAAAAAAAAATCACAATCGTCGCAAGTTGTAGACTTGTTGGCATGTTTTACATCCAACGTATTCTTGTCATTAATGGAAAGTACAACAATGACGATGGATTAAGTACAGGAAGAATGTGTCAGGCGGGCACCAGAAGTATTTTTGGAAGACACAACAAAGCAAGCTCGATAAGATCATAAGAGATAGTGCAGAGTATGCGTGTTTGTCATTGATGGCAAAGATCATGACCAACAATGTAGGGATAATGGCATGGCAATGGAAAATTCAACAAGTGATCCTTGGATCCCATTCAGAAGCATAAACTCCAGGAGTCAAGGAAGAAACTCATGGCAGAAAATCGTGAAATGTGAAACCATGAATTAATATCCATTTCGGAGTTCCAGATACCGAGAGTTGGAGGTGTCAAGGAAACTCGCGACAAGAATGATGAAATCGCGAAATGTGAAACCATGACGTTTTGGAGTTTTGGATACTGGGAGTTGGAGGAGTCAAGGAAGAAACTCATGGTAGGAACTCACGATATGCGAAATCATGAAAAGATCTGGACCATAGAATCATCAAGATTGTGGACCATTGATCTGACTCCATTTCAAATTTTCGGATACCGGGAGTTGGAGGAGTCAAGAGTCGAGACTCTTCATCACAGGAGTCTCGAAGTTGCGAAATGTGAAACACCGAAATCCTGAAATAGGCACATCAACAAAGACTCCATTTCGGAGTTTCGTAGACCGGGAAATCAAAGATCAAAGGAACTTTAACCTTTGAAGTAGAGAACCCCAAAATCTCGAAACAGGAACATCAACAAAGACTCCATTTCAAAGTTTTGCAGAACGGGAAATCAAAGATCAAAGGAACTTTAACCTTTGAAGTATCAAACCTTGAAATCCTGAAACAGGCACATCAAAAAACCACATCAGCAAACCACATTAGCTAAGGACATGTGGCACAATCAGGCAATGACAAGTGTCAAGATGATTCAACATTTTAGGCACATGTAAGTCACAAATCAAAGTGACACGTGGAAGCTATTCGACACGTGTCAATCCACGTGTGACATCAGTAGGTTTACGTCACATCAGAACTTTCTATTTCGGGGTTTTACATAGCAAGGAAAAACTACACCATCATGAAGTCTCGAACTCCAAAATTCCAAAAGGGACTATTGTGAGTCTCGAAAACCCGAAAGCCAAAACTCCAAAATCTCGTTAACCATCCAACTCAGTGGGTTATGTAAATTGTCCGATCACTTTAGAGATTTTGTGATCATGAATTTTATAATGTTGGAGTCACGATGACTCGAAGGGAAAAACGTCGAAATCTCGTCAGTCGTTCAATTAAGAAAAGAAGGGATCATATTATGAAGTCTTGTGGACCGTTAATTTGGCTCCATTTCGGGGATTACGGCTTGGAGTGTCGAGACACTTCTTCACAGGAATGTCGAAATGCCTAAATGTCGAAATGTGAAAACACCTTTTGGTGTAGGCTGTGGTCACCGTCAGTGGTCATGTGAGAGGGAGGAGCTAGCACCAAGTTAAGCTCATTTTCGGTGAGAGTAACATGAAGAGGTGAGACTCTTCACCACAGGAATGTCGAAATGCCAAAATGCGAAATGGAGAAATCAACGCGAGACCCTATGCTTGTAATCCAACGGTGTTGGATACTTGGAAATCTGATCGAAGGGATACTATTGCTCTTCACAGTTAATTGATCAATTATGATTCAGTTAGAAGAACTGAATCATGACTCTTGGATGGTTGGGGATTTAGTTGCTGATGCATTTTATTGGAGGTTCACAGTGTAACTGCTAGAAACGACCGATGGTTTCTGCCAGAGGACTCGAAGAGACTTCAGGGTGATCGCTAGAGAAGATGAAGAGTGTCAAGGAATCTTCCAATGGCATGAAGACTATTCATAGAGGCTATTGACAGATGTAAGACCGTTGGATCCTAGAATTGCAACAGAGCGAATGAGCTCAACTGTGACAGAGAAGACGAAGAGTCTCAACTGCTGGAGAGGCTAAGGAATCTCGGCATAACACCCAATGATGATGGACGCATGGGTTTAACTGGTAGAGAATCTTAAGAGTTGCAATGATGATCAGGCAGAGCACTCGACATGGGGAGAGCATGCATAAGCATTGTGAATAGAGGATGCAGAAGATGCACATAGAGAAAAAAAATGCAAAACAAAGAAGAGATTGGGTGTTGTTGAGAGTGATTTAGGTGTGTAGAAGGAGGTAGAGTGCAGCAGTTGAAATGCATAGAAGAGGAATGGTGCATAGAGGGGACATGGTGCACAGAGCATAAAAGGAAGAAGAACATAAAGTGTAACGAAGGGGTGAAGGAAGACACTAATGCAGGTAGAGCAGAGCAGTGTAGGAGAACAATGATGAGACCAGTAAGCCATTGATAAATATTGTATCACTATGATAAATTTATATATAGAAAACTTTATATTTCAAGGTGGTAGGGAGGTGCTAGGGAGGACTGTTTTCCTTAGAGGTTCAAGTGGGTTCTTGAACATAGGGAGTTGTAGTTTCCATCTGGTTGCAGCCAGAGAAACCATGGTGGCAGGGTGGTGTAAGGGAGAACTGTTGTTCTCTATTTTACAGGTTGGTGCTTGTGTGACTCAAAGTTGGTGCTTCCATCCAGTTGGTGCTGGAACACTCAGGGAGTTGGTGATTCCTTCTAGTGGGTGCTAGAGAAACCAAGGAGTTGGTGCTTCCTTCTAGTAGGTGCTAGAGAAAACAGAGAAGTGGTGCTCTCAACAAGTTGCATCTTGAAAAACAGAGGTTGCAGCCTCACAATGAGTTGGAGCTCATATGTATGATAATGTACAGAATGTAAATATTACTTATCATACCAAGAAGAAGAGGTTTTTACCCTTTATGGGTTTCCTCAGGAAATATCTGTCTCTGTATATTTCATATGTGTGACTCATGTCGAATGTTCTATTGCTTACCTCCCTGCATTATTGTGATTTTCATTAAGTGCTCTGCAAAGAGTTTAAAATAAGCATAATTGTTTAAGCAAGGTAACAACTGATTCAGCCCCCCCTCTTAGTTGTCCAACATTTGGTATCAGATCGGGTTCCTTTTATCTAAAGGTAGATCTGTAAGCTTAAACATGACAAGTCATGAAGGGACTTCAGCCACTAAGCCTCCTCTGTTTGATGGAACAAATTTTTCCTTCTGGAAGGTTAGAATGAGAACATACCTAATGGCTTTAAGTGCTGATATTTGGGATGTAGTAGAAACTGGATATATAAAGCCTGTTGTGCTAGCTTCCAAGGATGATAAGTTGGAATTTAGATTTAATGCTAAGGGAATGAATGTTATCTTGAATGGACTTGTAGAATCTGATTTTGTAAAGGTGATGCATCTTCAAACTGACAAAGAAATGTGGGATAAAATTATTAGTACCTATGAAGGAAATGAGAAAGTAAAAGATGCCAAACTTCAAACATTTAGGTTGAAGTTTGAACAACTAAATATGAATGAAGATGAAACAGTTAGCAAGTATTTTTTAAGAGTTGAA
>JZKD02S1596352.1:38423-87313 GCA_000966675.3 Picea glauca | reverse complement strand
GTCTGGATTTGGATCTTCCCTTCCTAGAATTTCCGCGGTTTCCTGAGCCCTTTCCTCTATCCTTTTGTCTTCCCCTGTTCTCCATGTTCAACGCATTTCCTAATGTCTCACCTGTTCTTTTCTGTCACATTTCCTCACTAAGGATAACACCAACAACATCATCAAATTTTAAAGTATTTGAACCAGAGACAGAGTTACTTATAGCATGACCAAGCCATTCCATCTTTCTGGCAATGAGCACAATATTAGAAGAGCCCTAACCTCATCATCAAAATCCACTTTTACAGAATTTAGTTGATTAGTAACCGTATTAAATTCATTTAAATGATCCGCATCATCCATCAAACCCTTCATTGTCTTTTCTTTTGAAATATTGAAAGCCACCGATGCTGCCAGGCTCAGCCGTATCGTTCCTAGAGCCTTTCTGTCAAAAATCTCCCATTTGTCGTCTTTCATGGCCGCCGACTTCTTTGCTACTCCAATCAATGATAGGAATAGATCCTTCTGATATAAATAGTCTTCCATATGCATCTTCCATAACTGGTAGTTTTGGCCATTAAATTTTTCGACCATAAACTTTCCATCTTCCGACATTGCTCCCACTCGAACCAGGAAACCTCTTTTCCTGCGAGTTACCTTACGCTCTGATACCAGTTGTTAGAAAAATAGGACCGTGGAGCAATAAAATAAAACAAATGCAGAAACAAAACACGAAAGACACACAATACAAGAGAGACAGAGATTTATGTGGTTCACCCAGTGTGGGCTACGTCCACCAGAGAAATTTCCAGGTCCTTCCTTTATTATTATCCAGCAAATGAAGGGATACAACCTACAACAAAAATCATTGTAACTTCCTCTTCTTTATCTCACAGTCTCCTCTCTCAGAATACAATATTCACCATCATCCATAGCCACAATACATTTCCCTCATAAAAGAGGGTTTCCTTCTAGGGAAAAAAACCCTAACATACTCTCTACCGTTAGATTTGTGACCTTATAATGAACGGTCCAGATTTACAATGAAATTACAATATACTTTTACAAGGAAATTTTTTCTTCGGGGGCTCCGCCCCCGAACCCCCCAGCTGGGGGGATAGCCCCCCCTGGGGTGTAAATACTTCATGGGGTATAAACATGGCTGAAAGAAAGGACCTCTGAATCAGGAAGATAATCAGGCTCGACAACCAACAGATATTGAGGCAAAATTTGTGAGAAGGTTAAAGAAAGGATCAGGAAAATATCAAGTCAAGCTTCCCCTCAAATTTTTTAATTGTGGTAATATAGGTCACTTTGAAAATAAGTGTCCACACAAGAAGAAGGACCAGAACTTTGAAGGTGAAGATAATTACAAATCAAAAATATTTGATAGAAATAAAAGTTTATGTGTAAACAATGATGACTCCTCAGAAGACACCGATAATGACTCTTCCTATGGAAATAAGGTAAATGGCTTCATGCTTATGGACAAAGAGGATTATGATAATAAAAGAACAGGCAGTGATGATAATTATGAAGAAGTTGTGGTTGACTTTGAAAGAGAGTTGATCAGCGCTTTGGAAGAGATTGACAGAGTCAGACTTAAGAAGAGAAAGAAGAAACAATTACTGATACAGTTCAAGAAAGGCACCAAAAAACTTGATGAAGACTTTTCCCTACTAAAAGTGGAATTAGAAGAGGCAAAGAAAATACAGGACATTTTGAAACAACAGTTATCAGAAAAGAAGGCAATATCTGAAGCCCTGGAAGAGGAAGTAGTGAAAATAAGGAAAGATTTGGAGAAGTTTCAAGCCTTGTATCATCAGAATTTGTCAAGTATCAAAGCCTCAGAAGGATTAGCCACCATTTTGAATTAGCAAAGCAATCCAAAGCTGAAAATTGGTTTGGGCTATGAAGAGGGATCAAGTAATGGTCACTCAAGAAACAAAGAACCCATCAAGTTTGTCAAATCTACAACCAATGACAACAACAAACCTGCATAAACAAAGGAAGACAATCGACCGCCCAGGAGGAGTAAAGAAAAAGGTGTCAGGATTGAATCTGTAGAACAAATAAATAATGCACTCCCTGCTCAAGGAAATCATCAGCATGGAAGAAATCGAATTGCTCAAAGAAGACAACCATTTTCCAGGTACCAAGGATTTTTATATGGATATTGGTTTTTTCTTTTATAACTTTGGTCACAAAGCTGTAAACCGTTCTTTAAAATTTAGATATGAGAAAGCAAGACATTCAAGGTATAGATATCTACCACAACAACAAATGAGACAACCAAGTAAAAAACCTCCATAGATTGCAAATCACTTGATGGTTGGGAAAAGGACACAGGTTAAGCATAACAATCATTTTGACTCTTTAATCAATGAACTAGAATGCTACATATGTTATAACTATGGACATAAAGTTGTTGATTATCGCTTAAAGAACTATAAATCATATTTGAATTCCTCTGCTGAAAATGTCAAGGTTTGGAAGAAGAAAGAAAGTGATAAGTATGGATTAGTGTTGTCGGCTCAAAGACAAAAGAACCCCTGGAATATAGATAGTAGATGTTCCAAGCACATGATTGGAGAAAACGATAGGCTTCTGCTTATAAGCAAAATCAAAAAAGGAAATGTGATCCTTGAAAATGATGAACCAGGTAAAAACAAGGTTAAAGGGATGGTGTGTTTAAGTAATGGAAAAGGAGATTCTCAAGATGATCTTCCTATAGATGGGATGAAACATAATTTTCTCAATGTAAGTCAAATGTGTGATAGAGGATGTAAAGAGGTGGTCCTTTCCAAAGAATGTAAGATAAAGTATGTAAACTCAAGACAAGTGGTGGCTAAAAGCATAAGGACAAACAATAATGTTGATGTTGAATCCTCCCCTGCAAGTAAAGAAGAAGATTCAGATACAATAAAAGAATGTTCAGTTAGCATTTATCCCATGGAAGAAGTAGGAGAAGAATCATGTCATAAGATGGAAACAAAAGTTTTGAAGGTTGAGAAGTCAAACACCCAAATCAAGTTCTTGAACAGTTCCATGACCCTGGATAAAATCTTGGATAGTCAAAGATCACCAAATGACAAATCCAGTATTGGACTCAATAAGGTAGAAATTGGCGCTCCTCAGAAACCTGATAGAGGTCCTCCATTTGTAAAAAGGAAAAGCAGATGTGAGAATGTTTGTAGTGTTTTTCTCTTGTGATGTATATGGTCATAAAAGCCTTGGGTTGTAAGAATCATGGAAGAAAAATGAATTTACAGTAATAGAAATTGATGAGAATCAATGGGAAGATCCAAGGGTTGTTTGAAAAGTACGAGCTACAATTACATAGTGTTTCAGTAGGAAAACAACATCCTCAACAACAACATTTTGTTTTACAAAATGATATACATGACATCCTGTAGAGATAACAAGAGGAAAGACCTTGTCAGGGAAAGCTAACTTTTTAGGAACAAAGGGGGAAAGTAGTCAGAAGCAGAGAGAGAATAGTGACAGGGGGAGTCATCTAGTTATGACAAGAAAAGTTTGATGAAGGAGTCCCAGTAAGAGAGGTGAGAAATTTTGAGTATTCTACAGAGGATACAACGGAAGCTGAAGATGAACAGGTCCAAGAATCAGAAGGAGAAGACTCTGGTTTAGACACAAATATTTTACAGGCCTCAAATAAGAGAGTCCATCCTATCAGGGGGAGTTTGTGTTGGTTTAATATCTGATACCTCCTAAAAATACCGCAACAGCTCAGGGGGAGCATGTGTTCTTTGACATTGATGTCAAAGGGGGAGAAAAGAGTCTGGGTGCCTTTGTTTCCATCAATGCGAAAGGGGGAGATTGTTGGCATGTTTTACAGGCAGTATATTCTTGTCATTAATGACAAGTACAACAACGACGATGGCTTAAGTACAGGAAGAATGTGCCAGGAAGGCACCAGAAGTATTTTGGGAAGACGCACCAGAGCAAGCTCAATAAGATCATAAGAGATAGTGCAGAGCATGCATGCTTTTTATTGATGGAAAAGATCATGAACAACAGTGCAGGGATAATGGTTGGCAATGGAAAGTTCAACAAGTGATCGTTGGATCCCATTCAAAAGCGTAAACTCCAGGAGTCAAGGAAGCAACTCACGATACAAAATCACGAAATGCAAAACCATGACTTAATATCCATTTCGGAGTTTCGGATAACGAGAGTTGGAGGTGTCAAGGAAATTGACGACAAGAATGATGAAATCACGAAATGCGAAACTACGAAATTTCAAAGTTTCGGATATCAGGAGTTGGAGGAGTCAAGGAAGCAACTCACGGCAAGAACTCGTGATATGAAAAATCATGAAAAGATCTGGATTGTCGAATCATCAATATTATGGACTGTTGATCTGACTCCATTTTGGAGTTTCGGATACTGGGAGTTGGAGGATTCAAGAGTCAAGACTCTTCATCACAGGAGTCCTGAAGTTGCGAAATGAAAAACACCGAAATCCCGAAACAGGCACATCAACAAAGACTCCATTTTGGAGTTTCACAGATCGAGAAATCAAAGATTAAAGGAAATTTAACCTTTGAAGTAGCGAACCCCAAAATCCTGAAACAAGCACACCAAAAAAGACTCCATTTCGGAGTTTTGCAGATCAGGAAATCAAAGATCAAAGGAACTTTAACCTTTGAAGTAGTGAATCCCGAAATCCCAAAAGAGACACATCAACAAACCACGTCAGCTAAGGACACGTGTCATAATCAGGCAATGACAAGTGTCAAGATGATTCAACATTTCAGGAAGATGTAAGTCACGAATCAGAGTGACACATGGCAGCTATTTGGCACATGTCAATCCATGTGTGACGTTAGCAGGTTAATGTCACATCGGAACTTTCTATTTCGGGGTTTTACATAGCAAGCAGAAACTCCACCATCATGAAGTCTCAAACTCCGAAATGTCAAAAGGGACTATTGTGAGTCTCGAAAACTCGAAAGGAAAAACTATGAAATATCGTCAACCGTCCATCTTAGTGGGTTATGTAAACCATCTGATCACTTTGGAGATTTTTTTATCATGAATTTTATAATGTTCGAGTCACGATGACTCGAACGGAAAAATGTTGAAATCTCGTCAGCCATTCAATTAAGAAAATAAGGGATCAGATTATGAAGTCTTATGGACCATTGATATGGCTCCATTTTAGGGATTGTGAATTGGAGTGTCAAGACACTTATTCACAGGAAATGCCGAAATGCCGAAATGTGAAAACACCTTTTGGTGTAGGATGTGGTCACCATCAGTGGTCATGTGAGAGGGAAGAGCTAGCACCAAGTTAAGCTCCTTTTCGGTGATCATAACATGAAGAGTCGAGACTCTTCACCATAGGAATGCTGAAATGCCGAAATGTCGAAATACGAAGGGAGAAATGGTGAAATCAATGCGAGACCCTATGCTTGTAATCCAATGGTGTTGGATACTTGGACATATGATCGAAGGGCTATTTTTTCTCTTCACAGTTAATCAATTAGTTACGATTCAATTAGAAGAACTGAATCATGACTCTAGGATGGTTGGCGATTCAGTTGCTGATGCATTTTCTTGGAGGTTCACAGTGTAACTGCTAGAAACGACTGGTGGTTTTTTCCAGAGGACTCGAAGAGAATTCAGGGTGATCGTCAGAGAAGATGAAGAGTCTTGATGCATATTCCAGTGGAATGAAGACTTTTCATAGAGGATATTGACAGATCTAAGACCGTTGGATCCTAGAACTGCAACAGAGGGAATGAGCTCGACTGTGACAGAGAAGATGAAGAGTCTTGACTACTGGAGAGGCTAAGGAATCTCGGCATAACGCCCAGTGATGATGGACGCATGGTTCTAACCGCCATAGAAGATGAAGAGTTGAAATGATGATCAGGAAGAGCACTCGACATGGGGAGAGCATGCAGAAGCATTGTGAATAGAGGATGCAGAAGATGCATAGAGAGAAAAAAAATGTAGAACAGAGAAGAGATTAGGTGTTGTTGAGAGTGATTCAGGTGTGTAGAAGGAGGCAGAGTGCAGCAGCTGAAATGAACAGAAGAGGATTGGTGCATAGAGGGGACATGGCTCACAGAGCATAAAAGGAAGAAGAACATAAAGCGTAATGAAGGGGTGCATCAAGACACTGATGCAAGTAGAGAAGAGCAGTGTAGCAGAATAGTGATGAGACCGATAAGCCATTAATAAATATTGTATCACTGTGATAACTTTATATATAGAAAACTTTATTTTTCAGGGTGGTAGGGAGGTGCTAGGGAGGACTGTTGTCCTCATAGGTTCAAGTGGGTGCTTGAACACAGGGAGTTGTAGCTTCCATCTAGTTGCAGCCAGAAAAACCACGGTGGCAGGGTGGGGCAAGGGTGAACTATTGTTCTCTGTTTTACAGGTTGGTGCCTGTGTGACTAGAAGTTGGTGCTGGAACACTCAGGGAGTTGGTGCTTCCTTCTAGTGGGTGCTAGAAAAACCAGGGAGTTGGTGCTTCCTTCTAGTGGGTGCTAGAGAAACTAGGGAGTTGGTGCTTCCTTATAGTGGGTGCTAGAGAAACCAGGGAGTTGGTGGTTACTTCTAGTAGGTGCTAGAGAAAACAGAGAGTTGGTGCTCTCAACAGGTTGAATCTTGCAAAACAGTGGTTGTAGCCTCAAAATGAGTTGGAGCTCATATGTATGATAATGTACAGACTGTAAAGATTACTTATCATACCAAGAAGAAGAGGTTTTTACCCTTTATGGGTTTCCTCAGGAAATATCTGTCTCTGTATATTTCATATGTGTGACTGATGTCGAATGTTCTATTGTTTACCTCCCTACATTATTGTGATTGTCATTAAGTGCTCTGCAAAGAGTTTAAAATAATCATAATTGTTTAAGAACGGTAACAACTGATGCGCCCCCCCCCTCTCAGTTGTCCAACAAGACTAACACAGTGCAACGATCCTTGATCATCGCAGTCTAGAGAATAAATACAGTGCGATGACACCACATTGTGTCAAAAGGTAGGGTTCTTCGATCCTAGATCGTTGCACTGTCTCTCAAAGTAGGGTGTGACGATCAAAAGAAAAATAGAAAAAATAAAAAGAAAGAAGGTTTTTTCAGTGAAGTTTAGCATTTAGAGAGTCAAACTGGATCTCCCAGTGACTCAAAAAACAAAACCCAAACAATAAAATAAAGAAAGAAAGACAAACTAGGAAAGCAATTTGTTCCCCAATGGAGTTTCCAATTTTGTTATCAGACAAATTGATAAGTGCAGACACAAACATATCTCCCTAGTTTCACCTAGAAACTAGAACAAAACAAGATGGAATATAAAACTTTCCCTAAGTTTTAATCATCAAGCATACTAACTAACAAGAGATAAATGACATACCTTTTAATTGTCGTTTATCCCCGGTAGTGTCATCCTCGCTCCATTCCAAGTATTATGGGATGCTGAACCTGTAAAAAGACATAATCCAATGAAGTGAAAGAAACAACGTATACTCAACAAAACCTATGTATGTGATCAAGGAGTCATACAATAAAATAAGACCAATTTTATGGGAAAGAAATATATCACTTTATTAAATATATGAAAAGGCGAATACAACCAAAGTCTTAATGTTTTAAGGTCCCTTCCAACAGTCACTTGCTTCCCACACACTTGTGATACATAGATTCTGTAACTGTATATTTTATAGATACTCACAATTACTATTCAATCAAGGTATAGCCAACTTTTCCAAGCTAATTTCCCAAGCTACAAAACAACTAAATCCAAGCTACCAATCCCAAGCTAACTTTCTCCATGAGAGATCCACTCCTTTTATAAGATGAAGAGGATAAGGTGAGGAGGTTAGGATGATCCCACTAAATCAGAAAAGTGAGTAAGATCCAAACCAATCAGAAGCCACCTCACCATAGAATCTTCTCCTTCTAGAAGCATCGAGAATATTCTCATTTTTCCCATGTATGGAAATCGTCGCAACCTTAGAACTGAGTAGAGTGTGATGACATTGCAGGACAGGTTTAGTACAACATGCAACAATTTGGGATCGTCACACCCATAGAATTGGAAAGGGTGCGACGATCCTCCTTACTAGGGTTTTTACAAAGGAAAATATGATTATATCTCTCAGGTAAAGTTTGTCTCCCTTCTTTCTTTAGGAATTCAGGCCACTGATCCCTTTGAAGACAACATATAGGTTTACATGAGGTCATAAGGGTGACTAAAATAATGTGTAACATATATATTCATATAAATAATGGAATTACATCAATAAAATTACCTCTTTGTGTAGATGAATTCCCCTTTTACCCTTGTTGCTCCTCAACTCTTCAACCAAGCTAGGAAACCTCTCTACAAATGATATAGATGGAGAATCACCTTTGAATTTTGACATCATAGGTTTGTAAATGGTTCCTCCCTGTCATGCTCAATATTTTCCTTCTTTATATAGATTCTCGGAAGAGGATTTGGAGAGATTATAGATATTCTAGAGACCAATGGATACTCAAAGGATGTGAGTTACAAATCTCATTCCATGAAGAACCAACTCATCCCTCTCTTTCCTCTTCGAAACTTCATCAATATAGAAGGTTATAAAGGGTGTCATGGGTTTCACTATATTTGACCTGCGACACATCGCTTTTTTCCATGTATGAAAAATAACACCCTCCAAAAGTCATCTAAATTTTAAGCTAGAGTTGTGTCTTGGCTTTCATCTTCTGTTGCATTCTCTTCTAGCCCCGTAGGGTGGAAATTAACACTATAATAGATTCCCACTAATGTGTTAGGTTAAGAAAGGAGTGGATGGTTGAAACACATTACAATAAGATAGTATCCATTTGAGGAAGTGTGAGGAGAAATAAAATAGGTCCAAAGGTCAAAGAGAATCCATAATAAAACACCAAGGATAAAAACATTTATAGAACATCCCCAAGGTAGACATACTTAGAATCTAAAGAGTATCAAAGCAGGGATGCCAAAAAATACATTGCAGATCCATGACATGAAATGCAAGACCATGGCCATGAAAGAATACATGGTGGATCCATGTCATAAATAAGATCATAGCCACCAGGAAATATAATGTGGATCTATGGATAAAATTGTACTCAGAAGGTTTATTTTTTCATTTCCTTTAACGAGTCTGCAAAAGAGATAAAAGTGTAATTGATAGGCATATTTTTTGTGTCCTTTAACAAGTCCTAAAAAGAGATAAAAGTATACTCTTATGGATAGAATGAGTGGCTTAACAACATGCTCCTACATTCCAAGTGCATGGAACTGACCTAAGAAAAATGAATGCAACTAGCATTGGCAAGTGAGTTCCACTCTCATCATGGTTTCTCTCCATGGGTAGGTAGATGCAAAACAGAGCCCAAATAATGAAAGAGGCATATGATCAAAGGCTATTGCAATAGTGGTAAGAATTATTTGGTCAAACAATAGTGCAATGGTGGGATAAATTATGCAAGTTCTAAATGCATAAGCGACTGTAAAGAACCACAAAAATGTTTTGGGAACCCCCACGAGATATGGCCAGAATAAATATGAGGAGAGGAAAATGAGTCTCAATGCCAGGTCATCGTGGCACTATAGGAGGGTTCACACCAAATGTAAATCTAGTGCTAACTAGGGTGCCCATGGAGGGTAGTGATACAAAGATCGATTAGTAGCAAAGGGTTATTCCCAGGTTGAGGGAATTGATTTTGGTGAGATTGTTTCTCTTGTTTCCAAGTTAACTTCTTTAAGATTTATTTTATTTGTTGCGGCTACATTTGGTTTTGAAGAAGAATAGATGGATGTGAAGACACCATTCCTACATGGGGATATGGAAGAATAAATATATATGAAGCATCCATAAGGATTTGTTGTGAAGGAAAAGAAGGAGTTGGTATGCAAGATGAAAAAGTCCTTGTATGGTTTAAAAAAATCACTAATGATGTGGTATCAAAAATTTGATACTTATATGTTGGTACTTGGATTCAAAAGAAGAAAAGAGGATCACTGTGTGTATTTTAAATTAATTGGTAATCATTTGATTTATTTGGTCTTGTATGTGGATGACATGTTGCTGATAGGAAACAACAATGAGATTATCCAGGATGTGAAAACTTAGTTGTCCTCTAAATTTGACATGCAGGATCTCGGTGCTGCAAATTTCATTTTGGGCATGGAAATTAAAAGAGATTGAAAAAATAGGAAACTCTGGTAAAATCAGAGAAAATATGTGGAGACAATATTGCGTAGGTTTAATATGCAAGAATGTAAACTGGTCAAGGTTCCCATTCATCTTGGTGTAAATTTATCTACAGAATAGTGTCCCAAGACACAGGAAGAGGAGGAGGATAAGTTTCATGTTCCATATGTGAGTGCACCTGGAAGTTTTATGTATGCAATGGTCTGTACTAGACCGAACATTTCACATGCATTGGGATTTTTGAGTAGTTATATGTCAAAACCAGGGAAGGAGCATTGGACAATAGTAAAAATGGTTTTTAGGTATTTGTGTGGCACTTCTAGCTATGTATTGTGCTACCAAGGAATACCAATATTAGACATAGTGTTGTACATACATGGATTTGTGGATGCATACTAGGCTGGAGATCTAGATCGTAGGATATCTACAAGAAGGTATGTGTTTAACCTCTTTGGAGGAGTAATCATTTGGATGAGAAAAATACAGGTTGTAGTGGCACTCTCAACTACAAAAGTTGAATACATGGTAGCCACTCATGCAAGTAAGGAAAAAGTATGGTTACAAAGATTGTTTTCAGGTATTGGGTTGGTACAAGAAGATGTAAGGATAGATTGTGATGGTCAGAGTGAAATTTGTTTGACGAATAGCCTGGCTTATCATTCAAAGACAAAGCATATTGATATTCAATGTCACTTTTTGAGAGACATGGTTGAAGAAAACAAAGTGTTGTTGATAAAGGTGGACACTTTGAATAATGTTGTAATGAAGTTCTCTTGGTGTAGAGGATCCATGGGAATTGTTTCCCTGGATTGTTGACTATGTAACCCTGTAACCCCATGTATGCAAACAAAACAACAACTGGGAGAATTTTGGGTATGTGTTATATTCATGGGTGCGTATGGGGGCGATATCCCCCCTACGTGGGGGTTCGGGGGAAGTTCCCTCGAGAAAATTGTTTTTCCTCAAGAAACATGTCACATTTTTTCCTTGTTTTTCGTGTCGCCTCGATTTTCATATCCATTGTTGGGCGTTTTTTCGACACAAGGTTTTTGTCAATGTTTTTCTATTTTTGGTTAAGGAATTAGGGTTGTTGACTAATCCAAGTCGATGGGTTAGGTTTTTTTATGTTGTTGGATCCTATATGTATATTATATTGTAAACAATGTATCACTATAAATGAATATAGAATATGTTGGTTTTCGTGGTTTGGGTTTCCAAAGGAAAAATGTTTGTGTAATGTGTGTATTTGTCATTATATATTTTATGTTCTTTTATTGAAAATTTATTTGCAATAAAATATTGTACAAGTTTAAAATCTACAGAATTTTCTACTAAGTCCTATGCAGTTCCAGGAGACAATCTTCATTATTTACCTTGTGAGGGTTGATTGCTGCCCCCTTTCTAGAAGCTTTTCCCACTTCCTTTTCCAGTTTTCCTTTTTCATTTTTGAAATATTTTTCTATTGTGATCTGGACCCCAATCATTTTGTCTTTATTTTCTTCCTCTTCCAAAATTTCCCTAGTTGTCCTTCTCCCTATTCTTTTATTTTTCTTATCTTTTGGCCCTTTAGATTCTTGTTCACTAGATGTTGACTGATCTTGTCTTCTTGTTATTACTCTAGAAGGAGGATTTTTTCTAGGGTCTATTTCGTCCTAATACTCAGAGAACTCTTGATCAAGAGCTGGGGATTGGAATTCCTAAGAAGCTACCATCATGATCAGGGAGGGAGGGATAAGCGAGGGGGATCTTGGAGGGAAAGAAGATATTGGGGGTTTGACAAAGGGGGAAACAACTTCAAAAGAGGACATAATGAGTTCAGAGAAGACTTCAAAGGAGTTAGGGGATATAATGAAGGGGTTAGCATCTTGGGGGGTTGAAGTTGTCGAGGGAAGGATAGGGTTGGCGGGAGAAGAAGAGGGAGAGGTAGCTAAATAGATAGGTTGAATAGAGGGCACAAAGGAGCTAGGGCCAACATTCAAGAGAAAAGGAGAAGGAGGCTTCTGGAAAGAGGGGGGATCCTTCCCACCCATCATTTTATTCTTTACCGTTTTACACTGATATTATGGATCTTGGGTGGTAAGGGCCTAAAGGGATTACTTTTTTCATTCTTTTACAAAGTGTCCAAATTCATGGCATGTTTTGCATTTGAAACGAAGTTGTTCATAGTCCAATTTTTGGATCTATTTTCAGTTGTCTAGTTTTATCATGATTACTTCTAGAAGACCCTTTTCTAAGTCAACTTAAACACAAATTCTAGCACATGCAAATATATTTCCCTTTGGTTCTGTAGAGTCTATATATTTTCCTAGAGAGTTCCCAATATTTCTTAGAGAATCAGGGTTCCAACAAAGAAGGGGGAGGTGATGAAGTCTTACCCAGACTAGAACTGTCGAGGGCACATCAAGTTTAGGGTTGAAATCCAAATTCCATCTGTTAAGATACATTCCTCGATTTCTGAGGAAGTAAGGACCTCCTCTAAATATCATATCTCGGTCTTCCTTTGTTTTGAGCAAGGTGTAGAATTCACGTCCACAAAAATAGTGGGTGACTCTTCCTTTAATCAAAACATGACAATTATTTTGCACCCAGATATCCATGGCCCAAGGGGACAGCCACATGCCGGTGAACTAGCCTACAAGGCCCCTTTATAAAAGAGCTAATGCCTTCGAGCAAGTCATCATTGCAGGAAGGACAACTTCAGGGATATTTTCAAGGTCGTTCATGAACATTGACGGCTAGGGTTTGGAAAATGAAGGGCCAAGGTCTAAAATCTATTTCATTAGGCGCTAGAGGGGTCTACTAAGAAGAGGGAGAGGATCCCATGAGCACAGGTTATGGTTTTTGAGTAGATATCAGAGCATATGATTCCTCATTTTTTTCAAAAAAAAAACTATTAGAACAATTAGAAGCATTAAAATTTTCATGGGCTAATGAATTTAGTGACTCGGTTGAATTGTCAGAAGAAGAAATAGAAAGGTTTTTTATGTTAGTTGTGGAGCCTGATTATATTATTGTTTCATAGGTATTTATTGTCATTTGTGTTTATACCCCATGAATAATGTACACCCTGAAATATTTTGCACCCCTCCATGGGGGTTTGGGGGACAATGTTCCCCGATGGGGGTTCAGGGGTGAAGCCCCTGAAGGAAAATTTTCTTTGAAAATGTATATTGTAATTTCATAGTAAATATGGACCATTCATTATAAGGTCACATATCTGATGGTAGAAGTTATGTTAGTTTTTTTTCCCTAGAAGGAAACCCTCTCTTATGAGGGAATTGTATTGCTTGTGTATCATTGTGAATATTGTATTCTAAGAGACGAGAGTGTGAGATAAAGAAGAGGAAGTTATAGTGGGTGTGTTGTAGGTTGTATCCCTTCATTTGTTGGATAATAAAAAGGAAGGAACTGGAAATTTCTCTGGTGGACGTAGCCCACACTGGGTCAACCACATATATCTGTATCTCTATTGTATTGTGTATCTTCTATGTTTTATTTCTTCATTTGTTTTATTTTATTGTTCCATTATCCTTTTTTTCTAACAAATAGTATCATAGGGAAATGTAAATCATAGGGAAATGTAAATCATAGGAAAAGAGAGTTTATGGTTCAAGTGGGATAAATGGCGGAAGATGGAAAATTTAGGGTCGAGAAATTTAGTGGCCAAAACTACCAGTTATGGAATATTCAGATGGAAGATTATTTATATAAAAATGATCTAGTCCTACCATTGGGTGGAATAGAAAAGAAGTTGAAGGCCATGCAGGACAAATAATGGGAGGTTTTTGATAGAAAGGCACTAGGAACGATATAGCTGAGCCTGGCAACACCGGTGGATTTCAATATTTCAAAATAAAACACAACGAAGGAGCTGATGGACGCATTGGCTAAACTGTATGAAAAACCCTTGACACCCAATAAGGTATTTTTAATGAATATATTATTTAATATGAATATGTCAGAAGGTGGGTCTATTGCAGATCATTTAAATGAATTTAATATGGTTACTAATCAACTAAGTGTTGTAGGAAAATCTCCCTGCGGACAGGTAGATCACCTCTAAGGCTTGACCTTAACCCTAGACAGAAAAATGCTTAACGTGGACACTGAATTCCTTTCAAATCTATCTAAGCCTAATGCATGAGAAGGGAGGATGATAGAAGCACCTTTTAATCGACGTTTGTCCCTGCACGCTCCGAGTTGCGCTCCAATCCTTTTCTCCTCTCTGAGTTCTGTGGGAAAAACAAGATACAACCACTTCCTACTCTATTGATATTAGCTTGAAAACATATCTATCAATAAATGATAAGTTCATGTGGTATCAGACACGAACTAGAAAGAAACAGGCCAAGCGTGTCATATTAATGAGAATGACGACAGTAATACTTACAATCGTAGATGCGAATGCGACAACTTCGTCAAATACTCTTCGTCCAACCCTTGCCTGAAAGATCCACAACCTAGATAGCAGAAGCTTCACTAATCACTTCTCTTTGGCTAACTGTCAGTTTCCTCCAAGATCATAAGTTTCCTATGTTCAGTTCTTCTCCTTTCCACCATCATAGAGCCTGTTTATATAGGTTGGGAGGGGCCTAACCTCTTGAGTTATGTTTAGAACCAGTTGGGAACCTTCTCCTTAGATCAAGGATATTTTGATAAAATCGAGAATTTGATCACAACTGTCTTCTAATCTTGAATGATCTCTTCCTCATTCGACTCAATGGGCTAAAAATTTACCCAGAATAGGGAGCACTCCTCCAATAGGGGTATCAGAGCGTTGTAACACTCCTGGTGTGCCTTGGAAAAGCGCCAGCGCTCTTAAGGTGATAAGCGCTCCTCCAGAAGGGTTGAAAGGCGTTATAACACTTCTGAATCATGGTAGAGGAGTGCCAGCGCTTCCCCAGCTATATTAGAGGAGCGTTCCCCTTCCAAACCACTGTTTCAGGGCCTCTTTCAGGTGTCAAGAGTTGTTTGATTCTAGTGGATCAGTTCTTGAACTTCAAGTCAGTCATATGAGGTGTCATAAGTGCCTTATTAGCGTCGTTATCATGGCATCATGTCTGAACATTGTTTGCGACACTAATAATCAACTTGCAACACTTGCGAAAGGTGTAGGGAAGATGTGACACTTATCCATCTGAGCAATTTTGACGTGTAACACTAAGTTATGTAAAAGTGGACATTGATGATGAGGTTAGGGATCTTATAATATTTTTCTCATTTCGAGAAATATGGAAAGGCTTGGTCATGGTTGTAAGTAAATCTGTATCTAGTTCAAACACTTTAAAATTTGATGATTTTTTTGGTGTTATCCTTAGCGAGGAAATGTGATGGAAAAGCACAGGTGAGACATCAAGTAATGCATTTAGCAAGGATACCATGGAAAGAAAAAAGGATAGAGAAAAGGGATTTGGGAACCGTGAGAATTCTAGGAAGGGAAGATCCAAATCCAGACTGGGAAATATAGAGTGTTGGAATTGTGGGAAGAAGTGACATATGAAGAAATACTTCAGAGCTCCAAAGAAACAAAGAGATGGACAACAGGAGAAAAATCAGGAAGAAAATGTAACAAGTGATGTGTTACAAGATGCTTTGATTCTCTCTGTAGATAATATTTCTGAGTCTTGGGTAGTAGATTCAGGGGATTCATTTCATGCCACACCCCATATGAAACATTTTCTAGATTATGTTCAAAGTGATTTTGGACAGGTTCATTTGGGTAATGATGCACCATGCAAAATTGTTGGAATGGGAAAGGTAAAATAAAGAAAAGGAATGGAAACTAATGGTTATTGAAATAGTTTAGACATGTTTCAGATCTAAGAAAAAATCTAATTTCAATAGGGAAGTTGGAAAGTGAATGTTGTATATCCATATTTACAGATAAGGTGTGGAAGGTCACCAAAGGATCACTGGTGATAGAAAAAGGAGAGAAGGTAGGTACATTGTATTTATGTACTGGTAATACTAACTCTTCTATCTCTTTAGCTTCTACATGAGTGGATACATCACTATGGCATCATAGGATTGGACACATGAGTGAGAAGGGGATGCATATACTTCACAAAAGAAAGTTGTTTCCAAATCTTAAACAAATTGATTTGTATTTTTGTGAGCACTATGTTTATGGAAAACAGAAGAGAGTCAGATTTCTTAGAGTTGGAAAAGAAAAGAAGACTGAAAGGTTAGAGCTTGTGCATACAGGACCAACTCATGTATCATATCTTGGCGGATCTCATTATTATGTTACTTTTATTGATGTTGCAACTAGAAAAACTTGGTTTTATTGCATTCGACAAAAAATTGATGTTTTTGATACTTTTAAGAAAGGGAAAGCTTTGGTTGAGAATGAGACAGGAAAAAGGTTGAAGTGTCTCAGATCGGAAAATGGAGGTGAATATCACAGAAAGGAGTTTGATGATTAATTTTCATACCATGGGATTCGTAGAGAGAAGATAGTTCAAGGAACACGACAAGAAAATGGTGTGTCAGAAAGGATGAACAGGACAATCATGGAGCATGTAAGGAGTATAAGATTGCATGTTGGTTTCCCCTTACAATTCTGGGCAGATGTTGTAGATACTCCTATTTACTTAATAAATATAGTAATTTCAATATCTTTGGATGGTGGAATTCCAAAGGAGGCATGGACATGAAAAAATTTAAACTATTGTTTTTTGAAGACTTTCGATTGTGAAGCATTTGTCCATATTGATAAATAAAATATAGCAAAGCTTGAGGTAAAATCCAAGAAGTGTACCTTTATTGGATACAGTGTTAATGATTTTGGTTATCGCCTATGGGATTATGAAAATCACAAAATCATTAGGAGTAAATATGTCATATTCAATGAGAAGGGCATGTACAAAGATTAGTTGCAGGGAAAGAAACAAGAAAAAGAAAAACTAGAATACACATTGTTTGATGAGATCAGTGAAAAATAAATTCCAAAGGTACCAGAAAACCAAAATGTACAACAAAAGGAGAAATTGGTACCTCAAACTCCTGCAAGTGTTGTTAGAAGATCTATCAGTTTAAGTAGACCCCCTGAATGATACTCCTTCATTTAATTATTTATTGTTGACTGATTCTGGTGAACCGGAATGTTATGAAGAGGAAATGAAGGTAGACACTAAAAATAAGTGGGAGAAAGGCATGAAAGAGGAAATGGATTCCTTGGTATATAAACAGACTTGGGACTTGGTTCAGTTTCATGCAGGAAAAAGAGCATTGCAGAATAAATGGGTTTGCAAGTTGAAGGAAGAAGATGGAGGAAAAAGTGGTAAAAGGCTAGACTTGTTGTAAAGGGGTTTGCACAAAAGAAAGGTATACATTTTGATGAATTTTTTTTTTCTTGTTGTTAAGATGACCTCAATTAGGAATATTTTAAGTCTTGTGGTAGTAGAAGATTTTAGTATTGAACAGTTATATGTAAAAGAAACTTTTCTCCATGGGGATTTGGATGAAGAGATTTAAATGCAGCAACCAAAGCTGTATGAGCTCAAAGGGAAAGAAAAACAGGTATGCAGATTGAAGAAGAGATTTTATGTCCTAAAGCAAGCTCCAAGGTAGTGGTATTTGAAGTTTGTAAGGTTTATGACAGAACAAGGTTATAGTAGATGTCATTCTGATCAATGTGTTTATTTTAAAAGGCTATAAAATGGAATCTCTATTATCTTGCTATTGTATGTAGATGACATGATTGTTGCAACGTCTAATATGAAAGATATAAATGTTCTCAAGAAGATATTAGCTAATTCATTTGTGATGAAGGATTTGGGTGTTGCAAAGAAAATCCTTGGTATGAGAATAACAAGAGACAGGAAAAATCACAAATTGACATTGTCTTAGGGTGAGTAAATAGAGAAGGTGTTGGAGAGGTTTAGAATGCAAAATGAAAAACCAGTGAGTACACCTTTTTCCATCCATTTCAAATTAACTAAGGAAATGTGTCCCAAGACATAGGAGGAGATAGAATACATGTCTAGGTTCCCTTATTCATCAGCAGTTGGTAACTTGATGTATGCGATGGTTTTCACAAGACCAGATATTGCACATTGATGCAGGAGCATCACCAGTAAAGCATAAGTGTGGAGAACAGTTGGGTGCACTAGCGCACGTTTTGAAATATTTTGAATTTAAAATTTTATCAATGTATTAATGAGATATCTGAAAAAACGTTTTGAGTTATAAATGTCTTTAAATGTTTGAAGGATGAGCCATCACGAAAGGTTGATGGGGAAATGTGTTTTTTTTTTATGGATTGGATCACAGTACAGATTTGGGGCTTGCGCTCTTATCTGTCTGGTGCAATATTTATTGTAATAGGCGTTAAGTAGTTGAGGTCATTTAATTCCATTTAAAGTAGCATAGAGTAATTGGAGGAAATTCTCGGAGGGAATCTCTTTGTATAAGAGCTTTTTGATATTGCTAGTATATGTAGTTGACAGCTAGTTGTTGTTGTTGTTCGAAGGATGTTTGTTCTTGTTGGGATAGAGGAGAATCGAGCAATAGATGAACCTATCTAATATAGGCCAAGGAGTAGTGAAGAACAATGTATGTATGTATGTATCGAATTTTTAGTGAATGAATATAATAGAGACATATTGTCCCAAATGTGTATGGTTGTGTATCTATCTGAATGAATGGTAGAGTTTCTATTATTTTTCAATTCTCTGTTATTTTTGTTCTTAAATCCATGAATGCATTTGCTTTGTTGAATGCATGAGTTATTGTGGGAAATAGATAATACCCAAGTATTTCTCTTCAGTGAGCAAGTGAAAGGTGTGCATAGCGTCTGCAAGGAGTGCGTGACTGAGTCTATTTTGACTCTAAAGCTCAAAAGAGATAGTGGAAATTATACGTATGCAAGGAGTGAATCGATGTCTACAAGGAGTGCAAAATAGAATTTCAGACTCAGAAGCTTAGGAAGGATAGCATGATTCAATCACGATGGAGTTAAAAAGAGGTTGGAGAATAGTTGCAAGGAGTGAGAAATCATTCACATAGGGGTGAGTGTGAATGAGAGTCTGTTGCAAGGTGTGCATAGGATAGGAATATGAATAAGGGTCAAAGAGATTGTTCAGGGGAACAAATCAAAGAAGGAAATCTCAGGAGGGAGAGCAAAGGAAAGTTTCAAGGAAAGGAGACCTTGAATTTCCTATCAAAACTAGAGGGTGCAACATTCATTCTCAGAAGGAGACAGATGATTCCAGATCATTAAAATCTGGTGAAGTTACAAGGAGGAGAATCAAGGAGTGCTTCGATACTTCGGAATTCGACAAGTTGGAAACTTGGTAAAAGAAAAGTCGCAAGGTCTGAATTCATGATTCAATCTTGACCATTTATCACAGGAGAACATGTGGCAATGGATTGAAGGATTCAGAGATCGGGAAATTGAAGGTTGTGAGTGAAATGGCTAGATTTTCATGAGGTCGTGAAGTCCAAACCATTGTGGGGTCGATGAATCTGAGGAGACACATGGCATAAGTTTGGAGAATCAGAGTTGAGTCCTTCGGGAAGGAGTAAAGAGAGGATTCAGGATATCCTCGAAGTTTGATCCATGAAGGAGATAAACCCACGGTCATAGCCGTGGTCACTTGCGGAGAGCCTATGTGTGTGGGTAAGGTAGTTTCGGGTGCTCGCAGGGAACCAAGGAGTTGCTCTGACTCATAAATTCAAACGATTCAAGATTGGGAGGTCAAGAAACCCTTTTGGAGGGAAGGGGGTTTGCACTAGAGTGGTATCAGAGAGAAATATAGAATTGAATTCTATAGGCAGAAGGATAAACATCAGCACAATGTCACCTAGAAGACGTTCTAACCCACATGTATCCAATAGAGCTATGGAAAGGGAGATGAGAGAATTACATGCGAGGTTGGAGAGCACTAGATGTTGGAGATGTCAACAAGGTAGAAATTGAAAATGTAGAAGTCAAGGCAGAAGCTGTAGATGGGGATGCTACAGAAGAACGCTTGTTGAGAGAAGTTTTCAAATTGGGTGCCAAAGAGAAGATTGACATCCCTTTGTATGAAGGAAATTTAGACACATAGGAATTGCTTGACTGGATTCGAGAAATGGACAATTATTTCAACTATGAGGATGTCGAAGAGGAGAAAAAGGTAAGACATTATGTCACTAGGTTGAAAGGACATGCAACACTATGGTGGGATGAACTGCAGGCCAACATAAGGAGAAAAGGAAAACAAAAGATCAAGAGTTGGGATCGAATGGTAGCCAAGTTGAAGGACAAATTCATGCCCAAGTTTTACCAGATAAATCTATTCAAGAGGATGCAAAACCTGAGACAGAGAGGGTTGATTGTGAAAGAGTACACAGAAGAGTTCTACAAATTTAATATTAGAGTTGGAAAAAGAGAGAGAGATGAGGAGAATGTTTCCAAATACATTAATGGCTTGAGATATGAGATTTAGGATGAAATCGGCATGGTGACAGTCAAAACTATAGAGGACGCATATCAAATGGCGCTAAAAGAAGAAGATAAGTTGGATAGAAAAATGAGTCAGCAGAACAGGGGCCAAATATTGAATAGAGGCAAAGGAGTTGCCCAAGATAAGGCACAAAAGCCCAGAGACAAGGCGGATAAACCACATAGTCACTCTAAGAGAGGAGGAATTTCTCGAGGAAGGAAGAGTAGTGGTAAGAGTTATTTTCCCATAGGTAAAGGAAGAGGCAGAGGAGGAGAAGTGAGGTGTTACGCCTACAGAAAGACATGACATATGTCTTGGGATTTCTTTGAGAGAAAGAGAGGAGGTGAAGCTCACATTTTGGAAGCGCATAAGAGGGATGCAGAGACATAAGGTGAAAAGGGTGGGAGATCCTTGATGATGAATAAATTTCTTTTGAAGCAAGAGTTGGAGGCTGAAAAGCCAGTGTAGAGGAACAATTTGTTCAGGATAGCTTGGAAAACGAAGGATATAATTTTCAAGGTGATAATTGACAGTGGGAGCATTGACAACTTAGTATCCACAGAGATGGTGGAGAAGCTATAGATGGATAGGACTGGACATCTGATACCATACAAAGTCTCATGGTTGTAGAAAGTTCATCAGGTAACAGTTACTCAACAATGCCTGGTTAATTTTAAAATAGGAGGATATAGGGATGAGATTCTATGTGATCTGATTCCTATGGATGTATATCATGTTTTTTTGGGAAGACCCTGGAAGTATGACAGGAATGTTATTAATGATGGGAGGAGAAACACTTACACCTTAGAGAAGAATGGGAGGACACATATGTTGCTATCAATTGAGGAAAATAAGGTGAAGGAGGAAGCCAACATGAGCATACTTCTCATGATTGGGAAGGAACTCTTGAATGAAGTAAATAAGGAACATGAGTTGTATTTTGTTGTAGTGAGGAAACCGAGGTTTATCCTTACTAGTACTTCATTGGAGGATTTTCCTGAGGAAGTTCAGGAATTACTAGAGAACTTTGTTGATATTGTAGTGGATGAGTTACTACACTCATTGCCACCTATCATGAGCATCAATCATCACATTGAATTGATAACAGGAGAAAGCGTACCGAACAAAGAACCATATAGGTTGATGCCTCAAGAGAATGAGGAAGTGAAGAGACAGGTTCAAGATATGTTAGAAAAAGGATTGGTTAGGGAAAGTTTGAGTCCATGTGCAGTGCCAAATGTATTAATTTCAAAGAAGGATGGAGGGTGGAGGATGTGTACGGACTCGAGAGCCATAAATAAGATCACCATCAAAAATAGGTTTCCATTACCAAGAATGGATGACTTTATGGATTGCTTAAGTGGAGACAACTACTTTTCAAAAATAGATTTGAAAAGTGGATGTCACCATATTAGGATGAGAGAAGGTGATGAGTGGAAAACAACATTTAAGACAAATGAGGGGTTCTATGAATGGCTTTCTATCCCTTTTGTCTTAACAAATGCCCCGAGCACTTTTATGAGACTAATGAATGAAGTATTAAAGGATTTCATTGGTAAGTTCATGATTTTGTATCTAGGTGATATAATGTTGTTTAGAAAGAGTAAGGAGGAACACTTGAGACATTTAGCATTGGTGATGAGGAAACTACAGCAAGAGAAGTTGTTAATCAATTTGAAGAAGTCATCTTTCTTAAATACAGAGCTCATATATTTGGGTTTTGTTATTTCTTGTTGGCCCTTGACCAAGTTTTGAGGATCCTTGGTCATGTTGGACCTATTTTTGAGACTTTGACAGGATGTCGAAGGCGGAGTGCAAGACAAAGTAGACATCGTGGGATCTTATCCCCTTTTTAGGGATTTTTGGGTTTTGGCCCGGGCTTATGTAACGGGTATGGGATGTCGGCTCATGGGTTTACCCATGTTTAGGACCGATTTTTTAATGTATAAATAAGAAGATCACTGATGTAAGAAGTAGACCTAGTAGGTCGGTGTGCTAAGTTCTAAGTGATATGAATGGCTAAGTGAGAATGACAAGTCAGTTGTAAGTGGTGTTGAATGCAAGAAATAGTTGTAAGTGCTTTGTGAATGTTGTGTGAGAATTGCAAGGCTAAGTGAAAGTGATTGTAAGAGACTATATGTAGGCTTTGTGCTATAACCTAGCTTGGGGAAGGAGGATCTAGCAAAGAGTGGCCATATCTCTTGTCCTCTGTGAAGTTGATCTGAAGGCTCTGTGCATGTAAGAAGATTGAAGAAAGCTAATAAAGAAGACAAAGAGTTGGTGAATGTATCCCCAGGGTAGGGTGAACCACGTACATCCTATGTTGTGAATTCTTTGTGTGATGTGTTAATGTGTTTATATATTTACTTTCTTAGTTCTTTGATATAGATGAATGATAGGTAGATTTGTTGTTTCTTTGTGCTTAATAGTGAGAGTAAATGTTGGATCTGACTTGTGTGAATTTTCTTAGTGCTTGAATTTGCTAGATATGATATGTTTCGTCATGCTAAGTGTTGCTAGATGCTATATCTGGTTGAATACTGCGATGCTCTGTAGTTAGGGTTTTACCTGCAAAGTAGATACTGGTTAAAAATTGATGAACTATATTTCTAAGTGTTTTTTCAAGGTGTTATAATCACATATTTGTGTCTCAGCTAAGGTTGCAGACACTGGAGTCCTACAACCACCCCTACCTCTACCTCAGGTGAGACTTCATCTGCTTTGAAGGTGTTGCCGAAAGGGCCAGTAGTTAGGGTTTTGTTTGTGCGTTGTTGTAGCGTTGAACCCTGGGTCTACCCCTGTGCCAACAAATGGCTCTATTGTCGAGACTGAAACTATGATTGTTGGGAACTAAGGAAATAGAATATTTGTGCGAAGATCTCAACCGAAACTTTGATTGTTGGGAACTAAGGAAAGAGAAGGTTTGTGCGAAGATATGAACTGAAACTGTGAAATCTCTATGCGTAGATCTGTCACCCTAGTGTGCAGTATTCTACTTGATTTGTGAAGCTCTGTGCTAAGAAAAGAAATCTGATCTGAAGAAAAGAGGTAAGATCTAAATGCTTTATGCTCTAACAGAGGTAAGAATAGTGAAATTTTTAGATCTTTAAGCTTTGTGCTCTGCTCAAAGTAAGATTAGTGGATTTTTTTGTTTCAAAAGTATGAATCTAGGTATATTTGATAAATTTTGTCCTAGCCTAAAAAATAGGGAACAAATAGAAGAAAAGAGGTTTGATATGAGTAGATCTAATAGAAATAATGAAAGATATGTTATACCTATGCATAGAAAGAATCTTTGGAATAACAAATGGATGCAGGATCCCAAAAGATTTTTTTGCAAGTTAGCTACTATGATTCTAGTGCGCAGTACCGAAAGGGTTGGGGATCATTTAAAAGAATGAGAGGATTAACTCTTTGTTACAGTTTCATAAGACCGAGACATATTGCTAAGGAATGACTTGGTAGAAGACCTAGTTATCTTTCTTGTAAAGCTATGGATCATGAAGTTATGGATTTCCCTAGAATGATTGCTAAGGTTGAAAGAATGAATATGAGCCAAGAAGACCCTGAGAAAGGTCAAGACACTAAGACCATGGAAGAACCCCCAAAATAATCAGAGACTCTATTGCTACAAATGAAAGAAATCCTAAATGACCATCGAAATATCAACTTATCAGAGATCTTCAAATAAGAAGAGTGCATAGAAGAAAGAATAGGAGACTTCGACATAGACTGTGTTCTGTATGAAGAAACACAGGTGAATATTATGATATAAATAACTTGGAAAACCTTAGGAAAGCCTGCTATGATTTCTTCAATGGGGGGAATAGGATTATTTACAGGAAAGTTGGTAAAGCTATGTGGAAAGATCACTCAGATATCTATGAGGGCCCATGGAATTTCGACAGAGGAAGAATTTAAAGTTGTTAAATTTATTGAGAACAACGCCCCATTTTCTATATTACTAGGAAAACCTTGGATGAGAGGGATCGAGCCAGAAGGAAAGGAGAATAATTCTTAGAACAAAAGAAATAGGAATTAAAATATTTCATGACCAGGAATATCACACACTTAAAACTAGAGACTTGGATGTCGACATTAGAAGAACACAAGAAGACTCATAGAATACTGAAGCACCTATCCCAAAAGAAGTATTTCCCTCAAGCCCTAGGAAAGAATATCAACAACGTGAAGTTACTATGCTGAGAGAAGATAAGAATCAGAATGGAAATAGGAATACCGAGATGAAGCTCACTGGAAAGAGGGATAGAAAACTAAGTAAGAAGAGATCAAGGATCGAAAAATTACAAAAGGTTCTAGAGGGAACTTCACAGAAGGAAAATTTAAAAAACTGGAACTTCGTCGGGATATCAGAACAATGTCATATGGAAATTCTCCATGGAAAAGTAATATAACCATTGGGAACAGTATAACCGTTAGAACGATACCCTGAATGGGTAGAAAGTCATTTATGGTCAAAAGGCTTGCCACTAGACCATTGGGACTACACCGTAACAGATAGAACTGAATTAATGAAGGATTCTCGCCCATTGGAGAGATCTGTTGCCAAAGTTATCTACTTATTCCATCAAACCTTGCACCGAGAACACTTTTTATAACCATGATTATCTGAGCTCACCGATTTGTTGATTTCACCCTGTGATCATCAAGCTATTGATATCCATCCTGTTGTATTGAGTAGTTATTCTTCAAACCTGAGATAGGAAACCACGAGTGTCTATGTACAAAGAACTTAGCGTATTCAAAGAGTCTGTGAAGTCTTTACTCATCAACCTCATGACTGAAATAGTAATGTTTGAAAGAGTAATGTCTGAGGGTATACAATTCTCGTCGATGAGAGGATCTGGACCATCCCGACCAACAGCGAAAAAGAGAACGAAGAACAGAGATGACCTAACAAATGTGAAGATGATATCGACCATACTGTCTGAATACATCCCGCCTCTGGCCAACACGGTGAGTTGTGATAGTGTACCGAGATATTTTGAGTAAACCATGGTTACTGCATACCTCTTCAAGGGGATACGCGTAGTTCGAGCGCATCAGGACAAGATCGCATAATTAAAGTTCAACAAATTCAACTTAGGGGACTGCAAGAACCATAGTACGCTTTCCTCGTATAAATACTTGACCAGAACGAAGGGGAAGAACACAAAAATAATCCCCCAACCGTGGATGATGAACCTTGCGCAATCCACCCTGTTGAATGTAATGAAAATCTCACACTTTGGAAGGCACCAGGAAGTTAACGACTGTGTCAAGCTCCTACTTTCATGTTACCATGGCAGATACTTATGGCTAGAACTTTGTATCATAGTCGATATGACGTTGATCCATAGGATAACTAGATTGAGTATGCAAGGACCCAACCCACAGGATTTCTATCCAGGGAAAGCTACAGATCACACGTTAGCATAGAAGATCAAGGATACGTACGCCGATGTTGAGAAGGGGATGCGAGGCTACAAGGTAGCCTCCATCCATAATGGCATAGTGATCCTATCATGTGAGTTAATTGCAGGGAAGATAGTACGAAAGAATATACCCATGCAGGTCACAGGTTTTGTTGTTGACCTCGTGGGGAAATGCGTGGAAGGCGTACATATGAATTGGGAGAAGTACCTAGTTAATCAACTAGAATTAGACTGTCATGAAACATAGGATTAGGGCTACAAGTTCCACTTTAGCTAGCTCTTGATCCTCATCGTGTTTTTTTCTTGGGAGATGTCAGAAGGTGTGACCTTCTCGGACATCAAGCCTTTTGAGCCGCTTGTTGCGAAGTTCACCACGCTCTGGTACTCGAGCGATATGAAAAAATAGTGGCAGTCAAACATTGTCTTTCACACATACTACCTTCAGCTAAAGAGGGATATCGAAGTTGAACCCCACATGACACCGAACACCCTACAATGCTTCTGACCCCTCATGAAGTTTCGTGTACATCAACACTTCATTTATATTACTGCGTGAGAAGAAGAAGATAAGGAAGAGCTTGAGTCATAATAAGATATCACCGAGCAGGACCTCGAGGAGATAACTAAGGAATGGTCAGCTAACTTCCTTATCCCTATTGACCCTGCAAATATGTCCAACCCTGAACTTGATAGCCTGAAGACCGCTCACATAGAACATGACACACCTGGAACTAGCAAAAGGAAGAAAACTGAAGAATTCCAAGGCTTAAGCAGTGCCTGAGAAAAGACTGCTTCAGCATCACCTGATCGAGGGGGTGATGATGAGGTAGAAGATATCAATGGAAAAGAAGATGAGAAGAATCAAGGTGAAGTAACATCTCATAGATATGAGGCTGATCCTTTGAACAAGAGGAAGGTTTCTCCCCAAAAAACCTCTTCCTGGAATAAATCCAAAGCCACCATGACCAAGATGAAGACTATTCTCACTGTCGATGACTTTGACTTCATCATCGCAACTGTAAATGACACCTCACAAGAAATATTGTAGAAACAAGAATCCAAGAAAGAGGATATGTACGACATAATCGAGGTCAAAATTCAAGGGGTACAATAGGCCCTTCATTCCAGTTGCGCAGTTTCAACTACGCCCCTGCCATCAGGAGAGCCGGAGTTGGGAGATGAGCCAGCCCAAATATGTCGACTAGATGATGCGATTGAAGCTCACCTTCGTCGCACACAAGAAGAAACTGAACAAGGCACCCAGGCATTGAATAAAGTGCAAGAGGTAATGCCAACTTGCATAGAAGGAGAAGGTTTCTCTCCAGATGAAGTTTGAAAAGGAGAAATCACAGATTCAACAAGAAAAGGAATAGTTTCTTGCAGAGCAGCTCGAAGTGAAAGAAGCAGTCAACATAACACGCTTCTCTGTGACGGGCTTAGAGCCAAAGGTAGAAGACCGAGTCACGCATCAAGTAGACTAGCTTGTGAAATCTATCCAGGATCTACAACAAAGAATAGAATACTTAGAGCTTCGTGCAGTTCCTGACACCCCACAATATGTGAGAGATCAAAGAGATGTAACTTATTGAAGCACAATTGAGAGAATAAAGGCCCCTACCATGGAATGCAAGAAATTAAATGATCGCAGTTCTCAGATGTATGAGAAACTCACTGAGAATCAAAAACTAAATGCACTGGAGTCACAACTCCAAGAGGCGAAGTATCAAGTAAAAATAGTACATGCATAGTTGAAGCCCCTATCAACTGTTGAAAGAATGAAGCGATCCCAAGAAAAATGCAGTGCTCAACAACATGTCCACACCATTCAGAGCAGAGTCATGGAAGTAAATCAGAGGCTCCAAACTATACAGGATGAGGATTTCCATCTATTCACAGAGATCGAAGGCCAAGGAGCATAATTGGAGCAAGTCGTCACTACAATAGAACAACGCCTAGAGGGACCTGTCAATGAAGCTGTTATCCAAGAGTTTGTTGAGCAGGAGGTCTTGGCACACCAACAAGTGGAAGAAACTCGAGCCAAGCTAGAGGCTTTTGACGTAGAATTATCCAGATTAGAGTGACTTGGGATGATTCACAGGTGAGTGTTGGGGTCATGTTGGCCCTTGACCAAGTTTTGAGGATCCTTGGTCATGTTGGACCTATTTTTGGGACTTCGACAGGCTATCGAAGACGAAGAGCAAGACGAAGCAGAGATCGTAGGATCTTAGCCCCTTTTTAGGGATTTTTAGTTTTGGGGGCTTATGTAACGGGTATGGGATGTTGTCCCACCAGTTTACCCATGTTTAGGCCCAATTTTGTAATGTATAAATAAGAATCTAGGTGATGTAAGAAGTAGACCTAGTAGGTCAGTGTGCGAAGTGCTAACTGCTATGACTGGCTAAGTGTGAATGACAAGTCAGTTGTAAGTGGTGTTGAATGCAAGTAACAGTTCTAAGTGCTTTGTGCATGCTGTGTGATAATTGCAAGGCTAAGTGAAAGTGATTGTAAGAGACTGTATGTAGGCTTTTTGTTGTAACCTAGATTGGGGAAGGAGGATATAGAAAAGAGTGTGCATGTCTCATGTCCTCCATGAAGTTGATCTGAAGGCTCTGTGCATGTAATAATATTGAATAAAGTTAATAAAGAAGAAAAAGAGTTGGTTTACGTAGCCTCGAGGTGGGGGTGAACCATGTACATCCTTTGTTGTGAATGATTTGTGCGATGCATTAATGTGTTTATGTATTTACTTGCTTAGTGCTTTGATATAGATGAATGATAGGTAGATTTGTTGTTCCTTTGTTCTTAATAGTGAGAGTAAATGTTGGATCTGACCTGTGTGAATGTTCTTAGTGCTTGAATATGCTAGAGATGATCTATTTCGTCATGCTAAGTGTTGTTAGATGCTAGATCTGGTTGAATATTGTGATACTCTATAATTAGGGTTTTACCTACGAAGTAGATATTGGTTAAACATTGATAAACTATATTGCTAAGTTATTTGTCAAGGTGTTACAATCACAGATCTGTGTCCCAGCTAAGGTTGCAGACACTGGAGTCCTGCAACCACCCCTACCTCTACCTCGGTGAGACTTCATCTGCTTCGTAGGTGTTGTCGAAAGGGCTAGTAGTTAGGGTTTTGTTGGTGCATTGTTGTAGCGTTGAACCCTGGGTTTTCCCCTGTGCCAACATTTCTTCAAATGAGTTGAATATGGATCCAAAAAAGGTGAAAGCAATCAAATAATGGTCGTCACCAAAAAATATCTTTGAGGGAAGAAGCTTAGATGGGTTAGCAAGTTTTTATCGGAAGTTCATCAAAAATTTCAGTGGGATTATTTCTCAGATGATGGATATAGTGAAGAAAAGACACAAGTCTTTCAAATGGACAGAAGAGGCTGAGAGGGGATTCAACATGATGAAGGAGAATATAATTGTATGACCGATTCTAGTTTTGTCGTAGTTTGGAAAGACATTTTAGGTAAGATGTGATGCGATTGGAGTTTCAATTGGAGCGGTCTTAAGACAAGACAATGGACCTGTTGCGTATTTTAGTGAGAATTTCAATGAAGCTCAACACAATTACTCCACATATGAAAAAGAGTTTTATTCCATAATCCAAGCATTGAAAAAATGGAGACATTATCTCGTACCGAAGGATTTTTTTTTGTATAGTGATAATCATGCTTTGCAATTCATAACAAAATAGGAGAAGTTAAATCAAAAACATGTTAAGTGGATAGAATTTATGCAAAATTTCACTTTTGTCATTAAAAATATTTCTAGAAATGCTAACAAAGTTGAAATTGCATTGAGCAGGAGAATTTTGATTCTGCGAGAATTTCAAATCAAGACCTTGGGGTTTTATCACCTTAAGGAAATGTATCACAATGATCTAGATTTTGGAGAAGCATATGAAGCATGTGTGAATCCTGTGCTCAGAGACAAAATCCCATGGGACAAATATATGATTCAGGATGGGTTTTTGTTCAATGGATGCCAATTATGTATACCCAGATGCTCGATGAGGGAGAATTTGCTAAAGGAAAAGCATAGCGGAGGTCTAGCCGAACACTTCGGCCATGACAAAACATTTGCCCAAGTATCCAATTCATATTATTAGCCAGGTATGAGAGAGGATGTGAATAAATTTGTAAACAATTGTAATATTTTTCAGTATTCCAAGGGGAAGAAACAAAACATTGGATTGTATCAGCCATTTCATATTCCAGAGAGGCCTTGGGATGCAATAAGCATGGATTTTGTGTTGGGGTTGCCAAGGAAACAAAGAGGGAGTGACTCCATATTTTTGGTTGTGAATAGATTTTCAAAGATGACACACTTTATCCCATGCCAGAAGAACAGTCATGCAATGCATTTTGCAAACTTGTTTTTCAAATATATTGTGAGACTCCATGGATTGCCTAGGAGTATAGTTTCGGACAGGGATACCAATTTTGTTTTTCATTTCTGGAGGATGTTGTGGAAAAAGTTGGGGACATATGTATCTTTAGGTTATGCATATCATCCATAGACATATGGACAGAATGAAGTGATGAATAGAAGCCTAGGATATTTTCTTAGGGGTTTGGTCACTAAACACCATAGTCAGTGGGATCAGATTCTATTACAAGCCGAGTTTTCATATAATGACTTAGTGAACAAGAGCACTGGAAAAAGTCAATTTCAAATCATGTATGGAATGAACCCGAGAGGAGGTTTGAAGCTAATAGATATGAAACAAGATGAGTTTAGAAGCACAGGAGTCAAAGATTTTGCTGCAAAAATGCATGAACTTCACAATCAGATCAAGGAGTAGTTGAAGAAGACCAGCTGCGAATACAAGCACAAGGCTGATCAACACAGGAGGAAGCTTGAATTTGAAGTCGGATATCAAGTTCTAGAACATATAAGGAAAGAAATATTCCCGAGAGGAACATATAACAAGATGAAGTTGAAAAATATAGGGCCATGTAAAATCTTGAGAAGTTTTGGTGAGAATGCTTATGAGTTAGAGATGTTAGAAGATGTGCGTATATCACCCATATTCAACTTTTGCAGACCTGTATATTTACAGGGAATATGGAACCGAGAGATTTAAAGATAAAGGAAAAATCCAGTGGGAGAAATCGATGATGTAGTAGAGAAGCCACAGACGGAAAAGATCGTAGATCAGAGAGTTGGTAAGAAGACCAAAAGGAAGACGTAGTTGGAATTTGGTGAAGTGGAAAGGAAGACCAGCAGAGGATGCCAGCTGGGTTAGTGAAGAAGAGATCCAAAAGCATGGAAGATCGATGCAGGAGATCATGGAAAGGAGTCCATAAATTTTTCAAACAAGGGAGTATGATGCAGGAGCATCGCTAGCAAAGCATAAGCATGGAGAACAGTTGGGCGCACTAGCGCACATTTTGAAATATTTTGAATTTCAAAATTGATCAATGTATTAATGAGATATTTTACATAACTTTTTGAGTTATAAATGTATTTAAATGTTGGAAGGTTGATCCATCACGAAAGTTTGATGGGGAAATGTGTTTTGTTTTATGGATCAGATCGCATTATATATTTGGGGTTTGCACTCTTATCTCTCTGACGCAATATTCATTGTAATAGGCGTTAAGTATTTGATGTCATTTAATTACATTTAAAGTAGGGTATATTAGTTGGAGGGAATGCTTGAAGGGCGTCTCTTTGTATAAGAGATTTGCAATATTTCCAGTAGAGGTAGTTGATAGCTAGTTGTTGTTGTTGTTAGAAGGATGTTTGTTGTTAGAAGGATTTTTCAAACAAGGGAGTATGATGCAGGAGCATCGCTAGCAAAGCATAAGCATGGAGAACAGTTGGGCGCACTAGCGCACATTTTGAAATATTTTGAATTTCAAAATTGATCAATGTATTAATGAGATATTTTACATAACTTTTTGAGTTATAAATGTATTTAAATGTTGGAAGGTTGATCCATCACGAAAGTTTGATGGGGAAATGTGTTTTGTTTTATGGATCAGATCGCATTATATATTTGGGGTTTGCACTCTTATCTCTCTGACGCAATATTCATTGTAATAGGCGTTAAGTATTTGATGTCATTTAATTACATTTAAAGTAGGGTATATTAGTTGGAGGGAATGCTTGAAGGGCGTCTCTTTGTATAAGAGATTTGCAATATTTCCAGTAGAGGTAGTTGATAGCTAGTTGTTGTTGTTGTTAGAAGGATGTTTGTTGTTGTTGCGGATAGAGAAGAACCGAGCAATATTTGAACCTATATGATATAGGTAGAGGATTAGTGAAGAACAATGTATGTATGTATACAAGTTTCAGTGAATGAATATAACATAGACATATTGTCCCAATTTTGTGTGGTTGTGTACCTATCTGAATGAATGGTAGAGTTTTTGTTATTTTTCAATTCTCTATTATTGATGTTCTTAAATCCATAAATTCATTTTCTTTGTTGAATGTATGAGGTTTTGTGGGAAATAGATAAGCCCCAAGTATTTCTCTTCAGTGAGTGGGTGCAAGGTGTGCATAATGTCCGCAAGGAGTGCATGACTGAGTCTATTTTGACTCTAAAGCTTAGAAGAGATAGTGGAACTTATACGTATGGAAGGAGTGCATCGATGTCTGCAAGGAGTGAAAAATAGAGATTCGGACTTGAAAGTTCATGAAGGATAGAGTGATTCAGTCATGAGAGAGTTAAAAAGAAGTTGGAGAATAGTCGCAAGGAGTGCGAAATCATTCACAGAGGGGTGAGTGTGAATCAGAGTTTATCGCAAAGTGTGCATAGGCCAGGAATCCAACTAAGGGTCAAAGAGATTGTTCAGGGGAACAAATCTATGAAGGAAATCTTAGGAGGGAGAGTAGAGGAAAGTTTCAAGGAAAGGAGATCTTGAATTTCCTGTCAAATCTAGTGGGTGCAAGATTCATTCTCATAAGGAGACGAATGATTCCAAACCATTAAAATCTGGTGAATTTGCAAGGAGGAGAATTGAGGAGTGCTTCGATACTTCGGAATTCAACAAGTTGGAAACTTGGAGAAAGAAAAGTCATGAGGTCCGAAGTCACAATTCAATCTCGACCATTGATCACAGTAGAACACGTTGCGACGAATTGAAGGATTCAAAGATCAGGAGATTGAAGGTTGTGAGTGAAAGGCCTAGAGTTTCACAAGGTTGCGAAGTCTGAACCATTGTGGGGACAAATAATCTGAGGAGACACATGGCATTAGTTCAGAGAATCGGAGTTGAGTGCTTCGAGAAGGAGTAAATATAGGATTCAGGATATCCTCGAAGTCTGAACTGCAAAGGAGATAGACCCACAGTCATAGCCGTGGTCATTTGCGGAGAGGTTGTGAGTGTGGGTAAGGTAGTTTTGGGTTCTCCCAGGGACCCAAGGAGTCTCTCCGACTAAAAAATTCAAACGATCCAAGACCAGGAGGTTAAGAAGCCCTTTTGGAGGGAAGGGGTTTGCGCCACACATGCAGTGGGAGTTGTGAGAAGGTATATGAAAAATCTAGGTAAAGAACATTGGTAGGATGTAAATTGGATTCTCAGGTATTTGATAGGTAATTATACTCATTCATTATGTTTTGGAGGTTCAGACACTGTTATAGAGGAATATGTTGATTAAGATATGGCAGGTGATAAAAATAGTAGGATGAGCACCACATGGTATGTTTTTAATGTAGGTGGAACAACAATAAGCTGGATTTCAAAACTAAAAAATTTCTTGCACTTTCAACAATAGAAGCAGAGTATGTTGTTGCTATAGAGGCTAGTAAAGAAATGATTTGGTTACAAAGTTTTATGGAGAAATTGGGAAAGAAGTAGGAGAATAACAGGTTGTACTGTGACAATGAGAGTGTCATTCATCTTACAAAGAACTCAAACTTCCATTCAAATTATAAGAATATACATTTCAAGTACCATTTCATATGATCTGTCTTGGAAGATGGACATTTGAATTTGGAAAATGTACACACTAGCCAGAATCCCGTAGACATGTTAAAAAAGGGAGTAACCAAGGTGAAACTGAGTTCCCGCTGAGTTTCAGTTGGTATTAACACATGAAGTTGAAGATGAGAAATTTTTCAAGTCCAAGGTAGAGTATAGTCCAATAGGTACAACATTAGTCGAGTTGTTGTGATCAGTCTCCAACTGAGATATTGTTGGTTGTGGAGCCTGATTATATTCTTGTTTCATAGGTCTTTGTTTTTAGTCGTGTTTATATCCTATGAAGACTGTACACCCTAGAATATTTTACACCCCTCCACACGGGGGGGTTGCATGGGGGATTTCCCCCCCCTACAATATTCAGGGGGCTCATCCCCCTGGTTGGGGGGTCTGGGGGAAATCAAGCCCTCAGCGGGGGTTCGAGGGTGAAGCTCCCGAAGGAAAAATTTCCTTGAAAATGTATATTGTAATATCATAGTAAATATGAACCATTCATTATAAGGTTGCATATATGATAGTAGAAGTTATGTCAGAGTTTTTTTCCCTATAAGGAAACCCTCTATTATGAGGGAATTGTATCACGATTATGTATCATTATGAATATTGTATTTTGAGAGAGGATACTGTGAGAGAAAGACGAGGAAGTTAAAGTGGGTGTGTTGTAGGTTGTATCCCTTCATTTGTTGGATAATAAAAAGGAAGGATATAGAAACTTCTATGGTTGACGTAGCCCACACTAGGTGAACCATGTATATCTATGTCTCTATTGTATTGTGTGTATTCTGTGTTTTATTTCTACATTTGTTTTATTTAGTTTTTTCACGATCCTATTTTTCTAACAAGTTGTCTAGTATATAAATAAGAACAATGATATTGAGGACATGTTACACCAATCAAGCATTGATTTGAGAGAATTGGAGAATGATTTATTCGAAATAAATACCAAGCATGAAATAATGGTTTCCATGATGAGGGAGTATATAGAAAAATGGTTAACAAAGGCCTTAGTTAAGATAACCAAGAAAATTAAGAAAGAATAAGTTATAGTAGTTATGTCACCTCTAGCACAACAACAACAATATACAAAATATTCCTCAACAAGAAAATGACGGTTTAGAATTTACATCACAGTAATTCCATTAGTCACCTTGTTCTTTCCTTCAAAAAAATTCTTCTTCAGTCAATTGTCATATTTCCTATTATGTTATAAGCAACCTGTGAAACCTAAGGTTGACCCATAACTATTTTTATTTTTTCTTCCAAGTCTCTTTTCATTTTATGGACCGCAAGAGCCCCATCCCAGTCCTCTTTGAAGAACAAACACAATTTACTTTTATTGTAACCCCACACATTATTGCTTATTTTATAAAGAAACCTACTATTTATTTTTGGACCCCAGAGAATGGTTTCATGACATAACATTGTTGATCTCTCAGAATTTAATTTTAAGCATTATATTTCAAATGTGTGTCTATCAAAATATTTATTTTATTTAATGAAATGATCATCTAGAGTTCTCTGTTATATGTGGTACATGCTTTCTTTCCTTTTCTAAATATCTTGTCTTACTTTGACGAATGTTGTGATGGAAATGTCGTCCTATGATAATGTATATTCTTTTGGTTTATAATTCTTGTAACATAGTGTAAATATTTAATTTTTGTAATATTCCTGGTCCTTCTCATGTATTTTTTGCATGTGAATATTTATTTTGAGAATAACACATGCTCCTCTCTCATGAAGTTTGTTTTTTGTTCTTGTATGTTATTTAAAATAAAGGAGTACCACATATTTAAAAACATAGGGGTATTTATCCTCGTGAGCTTGACTTAAATACCATAAGACAATCTTTTCAATCAACATTTTTGGTGACCATACTAGGGAACTAAACAAAATACTGGTTTCATACAACATAAATTTTAATGACTCTACTAGAACCCAATCAACCCCAAATAATAAATTTGACTAACATATCAAAGAAGTATTTTGCACCAGTTGTATGAACTAACAATAACAATATAAAGGATTCGTGAAGAACTCAAGATAACTTGGGAAGTTCCTGCTCGAAAATAAGAAAGAGAAATAGCTTTGAGACAAAAAAGACAATTGTAAATATTAGAAAAGTTGGAATCATACAAAGGTCCATTGACAAGAAGTAAAAGTAAGAAGCATGAAATTTAACAAGTAGCCCAAATTTCAAGATATGAATCTAGTGGTATAATAATCATGGTTGGTCAAGAAAAAAGACACAAAATTCCTAATGAAGAAAGAGAAAGAAATGAAAGACAACGAAACCCTGGAAGGAGAGTTAGATATAGCTCGCTCAATTTACATGGATAACAACATACATTACCAACCCTACCTCAAGGAATTTTTCCTATAATTGTAGGTGATGGGATTATAGATCCTAAAAGGCATATGGATCAGTTCCTTAGTGTTATATTCATTTGATTGAACATGATGATGTAATTGTTAGAGTCTTTCTGCAAAATTTGATAATCCCATCCTATGAATGGTATCTTTCCCTCCTAGCTCAGTCAATTGGTTCATTTGATGATATAGAAGACATGTTCATTACTATATATGCACAAACTATTGCATACCATACTTTTCTTACTCAATTCACCCAAATCCATCTCCAAAACGGTGAAAGAATCAGGTATTTTAAATTATATTTTTTAATACATTAAATCAAATACTAGATGGGCAATGCAAAAACGTCTTGTCATATTCGGATGTTACAAGAATTCCGGGCCCTCAAATGTGAATTATGAAATAATATATTCACAAATAAATACATTAAATGAGGAAAATCCAAAAGTCAATAGAAATGGAAGAGTACATGTTAAAGACTATTGTTCATCACAAGATTATTCTTGGAAAAGTGAAAAGACAAATGATCAGTCTAACAATATCACCTCAGGGACCATCCACTTCTAGAAGCTCTAAAAATTGAGATATTGCAAGAGGAATTATCCAAGGAATTCCCCCTAATGTGAGAAATTATCTTAGATATTCCCTAGAAACGAAACAAAAGATAGAAATCACTCAAATGAGAAGAACAATTAGAAAAATGTAGAATTTGATAACTCGACTCAAGAGAAGTGAGAATATTGTTCCACCAAATAAAAATATAAGAGCTCCATTACCTGATCAAAGAGAAATAAATGTTAGAATTGAATATCATATACCAAGATAACCCAAAGTTCCAAATCCAAATGTTGTTGTGCTAGAAGAAAGTGTATAAGAAGAAAATTTTGAAACCTTTGATCAAGAAATAGTCATTAATCAAGACAGATTTTTGGAATCGGTCCAAATGGAAGAAGATTCATCATATTTTTAATTTTTTGATGAAAAAGAGGGTCTTGATCATTCACAAGACAATGTTTTCCATAACATGTTAAGTGCCAAATTCTTGAATACATAACCAAATTCCCATTGGGTGCCTCCCTATGTACCCCATATTACCTCCCTATGTACACTACAAACTTTAGAAATTTATTCAAACCATTCACCAAATATTGAAAACGAGAAATAGATAAAACCCTTGAGGTAGGGTAACATCATATATTATTCCTTATGGAAGGAATGCACTCCTCAAGCAATACTTTCTTGTTACAATAAAAATATTCTTAACTTATCGGTTGGGCATACTTTCGATTCAAAAATTCCACGAGCAATAATTCCACAGTGATATTGAGACTGCTACACCTTGAGATTGTCCTATAACCAATAATTAACTCTTGAAGTACTGAAATAATTGCATGTCAACAATTGGTAGCCAACCTGTACACCATAATGATTTATAGATTCTTGCATATGTGTGTATGATCTACTTTTCATTTTTCCCTATTATTGACTCAGTAAGAAACAAACACTTTTTTTTGGGATCCTCCCCATGGGTGTAATGGGGAACCAAAAGGCCCATAGTAGAATAATAATAGTGGTGGCCATTCAATGTAATGTGGACTAGGTCTAATATGCTTTTTATTCTTAAATAAGGCCCACTATGCTAGTTAGTATTGAATAAATGCAATGTTGCCTCATCAAAGAAGGTCCACTATGTAATTAGGACTTTGTTATGATTGTTATTCTCTTGGTTAATTATAAATAAGGATGTACTCCTCCTTATCATATTTGTGGAAGAGTAATATATTTGGATCATAGCTCATTAGGAGGTTTGCCCCTTTAAGGCATAAGTGAACAAGAGTGGATTCCTTCCTTAAAAGGATCATTTATATGGTGTTTCCCTACCTTAAGGGTTTTGATATGAATAAAGTATGTAGAATTTCTATCTTGTTTTTGGATATATTTAATGTGATAGAAATTTCAGTTCTAAGGTACATAACAATTGGTATCAAAGCTCTTTCTTGAGCCAAAAAGAAGAAATTATTTTTTCCCTATTTTGTAGGTTTTCAAAGGAAAAAAGAGGGTTGCGATGCTTCGGTCATTTCATATATATATATATATATATATAAGAATAATTTGAAGAAACCAATTGTATATTTGGTTTTCTCTTGTAAAATAAACTTATTTCAAACAAAATTGTTCGAATTAGAGTTCTGGAAGTGAAAATATTGTTGATTTAAAAATGGACGCGAAGAATTGCAATGAGGTGGAACATTCCATGGGAGGCACGAATGTTGCTAAAAAATGTTATCTAGGATATTTCTTAGATATTCCAAGAGATAATTGATATTGAAGGGATACTTGCTAAATATAGGGATACCTACATTATTGAGACATATACTTGCATCAAGGAAGAGTATAATTGAGAAAGATATGCTTGGTATGATTTAGAGGATGATTGTGAGCATGGCATGATTTATAAGATGATTGTGATGATTGGTATATGGATAGTTATCATTTGTAGGATGGAAACTACTTTCATCTTCTATATGATGACATTACTCCACCTTATGTAGAGAACATCATTGAGGGAAATCATGATCTTGTTATGACTAGTAATGTTCACCTTACATATTCTACAATGGTATTGTTCCTTCCAGATCTAGCACTGATAACTTACAACTATGTGGATAATATTTTATGAATATTATATTTATTTGAATCCCCATGAAATTGTTAGCCTCATAATCCTAAATTTCTCTACTTTAAGTATTTTCCTAATTTAAATGTTTTTAGAAATGATCTTATTCTAGTTTATTATGATAAGGACACCTAGATTATATGTAAAGGACATCTATCATACTCAGGTGATTATGTGATTGGTTTTTCTCCTAGAATTTAGTTTATAGTTGAGCTATATAAACTAGATCTTTTTTCAAGTGAGGTTAACTAGGATTTGAGTCCTCACTTCTCTTTGTAATTATATTTTCCTTATTAATAAAATTATGTGTTTTAGGAAACTTAGTGAACATGGTATCATAGCCATGGTGAAATTTTGATGGATGATAATCAGTAATGGACTGCGGAAGCAAGGAAGACTCCACGACATCAACCTGGATCTCTTCAAGTTCAAGGGAAAGGTACTGACGTAAACTCTTGTTGTTTAAGTAAGGAAAATTTAGTTTTTTTAATTGTAGAATATTTCAAAAATCAATTTGTTGATTTTATTTTATATCTAATCCTCATTTTATTTTTTATTAGATTTTTAGAGCTATTTCCACTATTTATAGTTTTAGATCTGCAATTTATTATATATAAATCAGGAAGTAGGCTTGTAAATCACAAGATCATAGTAGATCCATTATAAATATGCATTTTTTTTACGATATTAAGATACATTGTTGTTTTCAATTAATTATGAAGGATCATCTTGTAAACATTTCTTCAAATCAATTTATAAATATGGAAATTAACTAGTTGTTGGTTTTGTATTGAGATTTCTAGACTAGTTTATCTCTAGTTTTTTTTTGGATCCTCGAGTGTAATAAAATCATCCTTGGACTCTTCAATTCATAACAATGAAAAAATACCATATCTTCCATGCAAAGGATGTGGAAGGTTCCCTTGCGGGTGAACCTTGTAGCGCGGTGGAAGGGACAAAAAATGATCTATACTCTTACTAGCAATGCATTGCATAATTGTGCACCCTTAAATTAGTATTTTAGTGCATCATTTATTCTTGAATTAGATATGTACAATAATTAATTCTCTTCAAGAAGGAGAAGTGAATCCCACACCAGAAAATTGTTAGCAACTCAGGAGAAGAAAGGGTTCAAAGGTTTCCAACGAAGAGTCTCTAGCTCAATTAACGCAATAGCATATTTGTATATTCATGCATAGAAACACCAATCCAAAGATATGAAACTATTCTCAGTACTCAATGCATACCAACCAACAAATATGCTAAATAATTTTCATCCATAACACTCCCTCCATAAGATCCCATCAAAGAATATGCTTAATGACTTTAGTTCAATGTTTTAGATGAAGATCACGCCCTTCATATATCCCTACAATACAATAAAATCTCTATCTCATGTCATGCATATGGATTCAAGAATTAAAACCAATGATTTTCCTCAATCACTTGCTTATTGATCTCAATGATAAGATCCATGATTTTCTCAACAAACACCTCACAAATCAGGCCTCTGTAATTTGAATTGGATCAGAGTTCTAGGCATCTATACCTCTCCTTTGTACCCATTAATCCCGCCATGATCCATTTTTTGAGATCTCCCAAGAGAACTCCAGAACTATGGTATTGTGTTTGCCCCAAAATCTCCACTTGTCTACGTTTTTTTTTCATAGTTTATTTTTTTAATGTGGTTAAAAAATGACACACCATACACTAAAGGACAATTTTGGCATAGCTCTTAAACAAATTAATTTTTAAGAATACTTTTTGAGTGACACATAAAAAACTTCATAAAGTATAAATTTTAAATCGTAGCTTATGAAAGACATGGTTTATTAATAATATTTTAAGTGAAAAGGAATTTTTTTGAAGATTAAAATATTTTTTTTTTCGTGGGGGGCACATTGTAAAGACTAGAAATATTGTAAAAATGGTCAAATTTTGAAAGATTCGATTGTAATATTGAAGCCCAAAAGTTGAGAAGAGTCTAGTGCAATACTCTCTCAAACTTATTTTTCAATGAAAATTTTAAAGGGTCAAGGCCAAGCCCTTAAAAGTTCTCTTTTTGCATGGAGTGTGTACTCTTTATTTTTGTTATGTCTCTCTTTCATGGTGTTTTGAGGATTATTTAGTGTGATAGTCTAATCATTAACTTGAAAATTTATTCAATAAGTCAATCTACCCTGACGTCTAAATTAATCAATCTATTCACAAAGTCAGATAATTTATATGTACCCAAGAAAATTGTAAGTGTGAAGCTTGTATTTTTGGAAAGAAAAAGAGAGAATCCTTTCCAACCAACTCATGGTGAGAAACAAATTATTTGTAGTTGATACATAGTGATATGAACACTATGCCTTCAAAACTCACTAAAAACATAGTGACATGACTTCTATATCAATTCCAACGTCCCATCTCTCTTCCCCATCAATATGCACAACCAAAGAGACAATATTTCCTTCTTGGCACTGCAATCCCTTAGAAAATATCCATCTCCTCCATGGCTCTAGTACAAACTAGATAGGAATCTCTCTACCGAGGGAATCTAGGAAATCCAACAACAGCATGAGTGCTCACGCATAATTTACCAATTCTCTTGGGTAATTTATCACCAAATATCCCTCACAATCATAAAAACCTCATTCTTAGCATAACTACCATCTTCAAAAAGTTTCCTTCAGTACCCAATATGGCTAGCCACTCTTTTATAACATTCAGCTATGTGTTTCCTCACTTCTTGCTAACTATCCCCATTTTCTTCCTTCCTACTAAAGTTTTTTCTTCACCCATGCTTACTTGACTCTTACTCTTCCTCCAAGGTTGATTACAATCAAATCATTCTATCATAAATAAATGGGATGAATTCCTCACCCAACCTATTATATGAATTCAATGATTGAGTTCTTGAAAAGTCAAAGGGATAAATAGCTAAATGAAAAATTGATTAATGAAGGTGGCTTAAAATTCAAGGCATATGGAAACCCATAAAAAAACCCATTAATCCCCCTCTCTTGTGGAATCATATCCCCCCACTACTCTGGTACTTACCCATCTACAACCAATGATGTATTTAATTTTATTATTTCAATCTACAATGTTTACATATTACATCACCTGGCCCCTGGCCATTCATAATATTTACAAATATGCAGTGCTACATTGGGGATAAAAATAAGGGAATCACATTTCTTGTAAAATACATCATGTTGGTTATAACTCAAAAATAGAACAAGGGTTTATAACAAAATCACTTACTTTTGAATGGATCTCCTCAAGGAAGCTAAACAAAATGGGCATAGTTGCTTTTATACTTCTCTGATTCGCTATTATAACAACAATTATCAAATTCCACATCCACTCTGCATCTATTGGCAATGGTTTACTCAAATATGGGCACTTTAGAAAAATATATATGATCGACAAATCGTGTGATTGTCCCCGAAAAAAACCCTAAAATAGCTTATTTTGAATCAACAATATCTCCACTTCTCGAACTTCGTTTCATGAATTTTTTTTTAAATAGATATTTTTTCCTGAGAAAAAATCAAATATATAATTTGTTTCTTCAATTTATACTCAAAATGTTTCAAAAATTAATTTGAATTCTACCATCCTCCTTTTTTACCCTTGAAAATAATGCAAAAAGGAAAAAAAATCCCCTTTTTTGGCCAAAGAAATAGCTCTAATACCCATTTTTATATACTCAATAAATGTGAAATAGAATATAGATATTAAATCCCTTAATTTTATAAATAAATCAAAGCATTCACACAAGAATGAACACAATAATGTAAATAAAACCCTGAGGTAGGGTAACACCATATATTATTCCTTATGGACAAAAAACACTCCCAAGAAATGATGCTTGCTACAATTACAATATTCTTCACCATATCCCATCACATTTCTTATAATTCTTTATATAATATTATCTTGCTCTTAGGAACATTTTAGAAAGTGAACTTTCTAGTAGGTGGAACCTTCTAGTAAACCTTCCTATATTTATTTCTTTCACACTACTACATGGACGTTATTACTAGAAATGGCCTCCATACATAAAAATACCTAAGAACCTAACTATTATTATTCCCATTGGGAACCTCCCTAGGTACCCCATATTACCCCCCTAGGTATACTACATACACATCCATATGCAAGGATTTATTTTTAATTGTCTTTTTTTTAATTTCAATTATTTTGTGTTTTCACTGGTAATGTGACACTTTGGAGTTGTACAATAGTTGATTAAACAAGTGTGATTCCATTCATATTGTTAGATGCATCCTTCAATATATTCATCAACTTATTTGATCCAGGAGGATCCAAGAACGCTTAGAGGGGTCTAGGAGGATCTAGAACGCTCATAGAGGTCTAGGAGGATCCAAAAAAACTCAAAATTTGACTATCTCAAATGCTCTCGAAAACTAAATCATTGCATATAGCTCGGTGATAGATTTCAAATGGTGCAAACATCACCTCAAATAGATTTTGTATTCAAACTTTATGGTCGGTCAGAGTTCAAGTCAAATAAGGAAAAATTCAAATTCAAGGTGACACGTGTCACCACTGGAAGGGTGACACATGTGTTGAGGAAAAGGTATGAAGAACCTCACTCCAACATTTTTGAATCTTACTTGGATAGGGTAATATAGTTGGGATTATCACTCGAGGTTTATAGCCTTAGACAAAATTATCAATTGATTCTCAAGTAATAAGTACAAGAAACCAATGTTTCCTTTTTTATAATTAAATTGTGCAAAAGAAGAAAGTAAAAAATATATGTATTTTGTTTTGAGAATTAAAGAACAAATGAAATACCCCGGATGGGGTGCCACATTGCGCAGCAAGGCCATGCGGTCTAGAGCCTATGTGGGTCGTAAATATGGACCGTTGGCCCCCATCCCCTCACCATTAAGGATGGGAGCATGCCCACACATCCAACCTCATGGTATGAGACCTCTCGCTCATGTGAGGAGGCTGGTGGTACAGAGCATTAAGGAGGGAGCCTTAATGGAGGAGCTTGTCTTGTTCACCCTCCTGGATATCAACTAAATTGGCTATGGAATTAACCATTTCAATATTGGCCAGCACCAGCAAGACCATTCTGAGATTTGGTGCAGTTACAACAACACCATCATCATTGTGGACATCGTTCTTCTCATCCCTATGCCAAGAGAAAGAGGGAAGCCCTGCAGGGGCGTTGCCTGGTATACCTTTGATGCTCATCAGAAGAGACAATAGAGGCTCGAAAGGGTGTTGTCTATGGCCCAAACATAGTTTGTCCATAGAACCAGAAAGCCCAAGACTCCTCGCATGGCCTATGTGGAGGAAATATTTCCGGAAGAACCAATTCAGGTTCCTCCAGAGTACCTCCTCTTTACTATACCTGATAATTGGCAGCCTCCAAGCTGATTTACGGGAGAGGTCACCATGGAGGCCATAGGGGCACAAACAAACCACCACAAAGTGGACAATCAGACGGAGGAGTTTCCTACATGCTACATCGAAAAAGAGACTCTGGAGGTGATGGACACACAAGAGACAAAATGTGCAGGTGAACTCTCCTCAGGCATTGATGATGTGAATGCCAAGAGGGAACATGAACAGTCACAGGTATTGGATGTGGCGATAGTGCAACAGAGAATGAATGTGACAGGTGAGGCTGAGGACACCAGACCAGGTGGTGAACTGAAGGAGGGTGATTGGGTGAGGGAGGGTGGCATGGCTCCCATGCCACATCCCCTATTCATCATGCAGGATTAGTGGCGTGTCAAACCGCCATTCTTCCACCTGGAGCACCTGGAGCTGATGTTCGACTTGCGGAGCCATGTGGCAGACCAAGTCCACTGTGCCATCCTAATCAGCCAGTGCATTGACATGTTATATGATGCTTAATCCAACGTGCCAACATGACAAAGATGCCCGACATGCATACAACCTTTCGTGTTTCCAGCTAGAGCGGGACTGCAGAAAGACGATGATGACATGGACACCTCTATGGCCACCGGGTAACTGTTATCCTTAATGTCTCTGGTTAGAACTATAGTTTTGGTTAGAGCTATGGCTCTAGAACTGTTAGGTTTTAAACTTGCTTCAATTTGAAGACTCTGTGTGCATTTTCAGACTGAGGGTTGCCATCTGTCTTGGTTTCCTACGGGCATGACAGATGGCCTCCCATTTTTTGACATGGGTAGTATAGGATGCCAGTTGTTCTGGTTTCCATTAATTTGGAAGGATAGATGGCAGACCAAGCTTATTTGTATATTTTGAAAGCTAATGCAATAGGATCCAAACCCTTTTTTACTTAAAAAAAAAAGAACAAATGAAATACAAATCTGAAAGTAATATCAAAGAATGGACATGTGAGATCAAAATTAGCAAAGAAATTTTATTGATTTCATTCCAAGTTACAATCATAACCTTCTTTTCAAACCCCTGTGAGGGTAAGGACCAAAATCAGATTTACAGATCTTTGATGGGCACCATACAAAAAGACTTAGACAATAAGAGAAGACCGAGACTAGAAATATGGATCAGCTTAGCCACAAAATTATCTTTTATTAACTCTGCAAAATATTCTCTATTAGTAATGAAAACTAATTGATAAACAAATCAGAATACACAGACTGCCAAGATCAAATGATCAACCTTTCTAGAATAAATTGTTGAATTATGTATTTCAATATTTGAATCCTGTTATATTTAATAAGACCCTTCTATCAACAAAAAGGTTAAGACTCTATGATAACTCATAATGAATGAAAGTAATTAATCTCAAAAGTATAAGAGCATACCTCTATCAAAATTTATTTCCTTGTTCTCTCTTTGTTTGTCATTTCTTCTGATCAACTTTTTATCTTTCTCAAAATAAGTTGTGGTAGTTTCAAACTACCTTCAGTTAAGTCATAAATGACTTAATATTAGTTAGGGACAAATATTAAATAATCATAGTAATATATAAAGGGTAAATAAATCATAACTAATAGGTGGGACCCCTAATTCCTTTAAGTTTTGTTTTCCTCTTGTCGCTCCATAATTCACTTAAATAATAAATCATGGCACCTCATAAATATACACATAAGAAATCACTTTTAACAGCCCCTTGTGTCTCCCAAAATTATCCATATATATATATCAAATAAATAAAATGTATTTGCCACTACCAGAAAAAACAAATATTAACTAGTTGTCCAAAAATGAAGATATAGTATTATGTTGTCCAAAAATGGAAACATAGTGTCATACTACCTATAGCATATCAAAATATAAATAGACTGTCCACCATATAAATTATCAAAAACCATATTTATTGTGAGAAGCAAACTGCTTATTTTCACTGCTTACTTCATTTTATGCTTTGTTTGTTGCGTTGGACTTCTCAAAGTGTGGTTGATTCGATGCTTGAGGGTGAACTTCATTGAAGGATTGAGAGTGTGCATCATCTTAGTGAGAATGGGAAGTGACTCACTGAGAGGAATCATTAGATTACTTAGAATGAGTGACCACTTTTTTTTCTTTTCTTGAATTAATCTTAGGGATGGCTATTTTGAGTGTTTGGCTTGCATGTGAAGATTGAACAGAGGATGCAATGTAGGAAATATGTTGGGCATGTTGGTTGAGTGGAGGAGGAGGTAGAAATGGAAATGAAACTGAAACTATGGGATAGCCAATATGATGATCTGTAGGGTGATGAACACTATCCTTCCATCCATCATTGATAGGGAACTCTGTCTGGAGGGACACATGAGCTAGAACATGAACATTTGAAAGACTTGGGAGAGGTTGGTAAGGAGGCCTTTCTGATCAAGGATGTCACTAAAAAATTCCTTGGACCACTAACTTAAATAAATTGGCTTGAAATTGTTGATTCAATTCTTGAGGATCAACATCAAAATGTATGGAGAATCTAGGTTTCTTGTTACCTCCCTAAAAAAAAATGTTTTTTCCTCTGCTTGTACCTCTGTCATGGATTCCTATGATAAATAAATTAATTGTCTAAAAAAAGACTTAGATCGGTATATGAAACAAGAAAGACTAATCAACCATCAATTTACTTTCCTAAAGATAAATTTAAAACATTGGCTCTTATAAATCCACACACAAGCATGCATGCACGCAATCCATTACTTTTCATGTATCAACTATAGTTTATCTGTTGACTTCAATCCATATTTGTCATAGTTAGAATAAGGAAATTAAATTACATATAAGATATGATTGGATTTGTAATGAATGAAAGGTGGTACTTATGAAATGGAAACAATGGTTACTTTTCTAAAACAAAACCAATTCATAAGCACAAGCTTGACCTTAATAATATCATCATCTTAATTTTACTAAATATTTCTTCCAATATTGTTCAATGTTATTATATGAAATATGCCCTTTATCAAACTTTTTGAATATTAGAGAGATTTTGCACAATCACATCCTTTTGAAAACATAGCATGGGGATACTAAAATAATTTTGGGAAAAAATGAGGGGATTTATAATTTGTGTAAAGTGAAACCATGGACGAGAAATGAAAATGATGAATGCTCTTTTTGTAGACTGGTTATTTTGTATCAATCAATGAGAACAATTCAAGACCTCAAATGAATCTCTGTAGTTATTTCTCTTGGAGTTCTATCAAAATAAATTAACCAATGTTCTAGATAATTCCACCCAATAAATTATTGTATGAAAATCTATATACAAACTCTTTTAAGTATATCAATTAAACTTTGTTTTGTCAAATATACTTCATCCATAGAATTTATCATAACAACAAAGTAAATTCAATCCAATGTCAATCAAACAAAGCACATGTGTAACATCCCACTCTAGCACACTGAGAACACTTATTATTTGAGGACACTTGCACGGAAGTGATCTGGACTTTTCTGATGTTAAAACATTTATACTTGATTATGATGCGTTATGATAGACGACATGATGTTTTACTATTTGATGTAGACAGGTGCTATTGACTCAATTGTATTGAGCGTGTAGGGTTTTTGAACTTGAGGATGCAGAGGCATCGGTAGAACCCCCTTGGACTCCAGATTGAGTTAGGCAGTGTGCTATTTGGGTGGATTTATTTACTGTGATATTTCATTGATTTGATGATTTGATGTTGACATTTCTGACATGATTATTGATGATGCAGGCTGACGATAGTTTGCCGACCAGACTCACATATGGAGTAAAGGGGCCACACACGATTTCCAAAGAGGTTGAGGGAGAGGGGTGGACAATAGCCCTGCCACTGCCTACTAGCACTCCCGCCGTGGCTCGAACTGTAGGCGATTACCTAGTTCGAGAGGATCCACGATGTCATGAGGGAAGACCGCGATAGTCGCTCACGATGATTCTAAGGGGCGCGCAATAAGGCGGGGGCCTTATTCCTTAGAACCCTTAGTCTCCCACAAGTTCACCTCGCCGAGTGTTGACTCCAGGGGTTATAGATGTCTACCAATCAGTCCAGTTGGCGAGTGGCACCCTTGGAGCACGTGGTGCATCCTGAAGGGCTCGTCGCACAAAAGAACCACAAGAAGAGAGTGGCACCCTTGGAGCACGTGGTGCATCCTGAAGGGCACGTTGTGCAAAGGAAACGAACGAGGCGAGTGGCACCCTTGGAGCACGTGGTGCATCCTGAAGGGAACGTTGCATTGATGTGGATGAAGGAAACAAACCTAAATAGCCCTAAGACAATAACGCCTTAATAAATACTTAAAACGACAACCCTAAACAAACCGTCGCCAGTTCATAATTTGAGTCCTAAGTCAAAACCCTTCTAGGATAAAAAATTTAGTCTAACCTTAAATAAAAAAAAAAAAAAAAACATAATTCAAGACTATACTTTAAATATT
>JZKD02S1596341.1:135423-167960 GCA_000966675.3 Picea glauca | reverse complement strand
TCTTTGGTTTCCTTACGAGACCTTAGAGCGGCCAACGGAGCCGTTAAACTCGTCAGGGTGGTCCATACCAAACGGCTTGGGTTATTTAGACAACCCCGAACCGGTTCCACTCTTCTAGTTGACGGATGGACTGTTTCGCCCGTCAACACATTCCCATATGCATAATGTCCCAAAATATATTAAACTCATCAATATCAAGATTCTCAAAAAATGAGAAAAAGGTACTGAACACCAATGCACGATTTAATTTTTTCATAATTTAAGATCAAAAAATGCCAAGAATCATGCAATTTCGCTACTTCAAATGCAAGGATGCCCCCAATATAATATAAAGCAAGAAATTAAATCTTTTTCTTTCAAAAAATTCACTAAAAGCAATAATGAACTTTGTTAAAACAAAGAAACCCAAACTAGTCTTTTCAATTTCATAAGAAAAGTGATATTTAAAACAATAAACAAATGATAAAAGACCAAGAAAACTCAACCTTCAATCGATCACCGGTTCTTAACTAATCAAACACACTCAGATTCTTAAATCAGAGAGTATGGTTTTGCCCAGAAAAGTCAAGAAACGAAAGTCAAGACAAAAATGACAAGAAGAGCCTTGCAATCATAAGACTGTTCATGCACGCAAACAAAGACAAGAAAGACATCAATCAACGGTCCAAGAAACTGTTATGAGGCAATCAAACTAATCTGGGTAGTTAAAAATACCAAAACTCAAATCCAAAATTTTGAAAAATTGAGTTCGCAGGCAGGCAATATTACACAGTGCGAGAATCACTGATTCTCACAGGTGACCCTTGAGCAGAGTGCGAGAACCTCACACTGCAACCTAAAGGCAGAGTGCGAGCTCTGTGGATTCTCGCAGGCTACAGTGAAGTGCAGTGCGAGAACCTCTGAAACTAGTCAAATTTTTGGAAAATGAAGCAAAAATTGAAAAGGCCTCTGGACCCAAACGGTCTATCAGGATATCCTGAAGACTCAGAGATTGATAGCACAGGAGAAAAATGAAACCAGAGAAAATGGCCACAGAAAAATACCAAAAGCCACAAAGAAAATGGGATTGCATCCCTAGTGGATTCGCCAATTTTTTTATTGGATAAATCCGTAAGTGCAGACACAAACCGATCTCCCTAGATCCACCTGGATCTAGAACAAAGCAAGACAGAACATGACTCTTTCCCTAGATTCTAACCATTGAATTAGGAAAAAATAAATAACATACCTTATTATCTCTTCCTATGGTCTTTTCTTCTCCCACTTCACTTCAATGCTCTTGTGCAGCCAAGACCAAGACAACACAAACCAACCAAAGTGAAAAAAGCACAATCTATTCAACAGTTAATCTATGTATATGATCAAGGAATTATACAATAAAGTGGAATTAAATTTATGGGAAAGGGACATGCTACTGTATCATATTAATGGAAAGTAAAGATTACAACCTGAACCTTGATGTCACAAACTTCCTTTCGATGGCCCTTGGCTCTGACACACACACTTGATCACTTGCATGAAGAAGATCAACTCTTTTGGATAAACTTGTTGGAGTCTCCAAGTTGTTGTAGCTTCAGTCCTTCACACAATTCTTTCACCAATTCTCCAATGAATCTTGCTTAACCTTTTCCATGAGAATTCCCTCAATATATAGGAGAGAATGAATTAGTTTTTTGGATAAGAATGATCCCAAAATATCAGGGAATCCAGTACTAGGATAATCATTCGAATGCCATCTCATCCTTCTAGAAGATTCCATTCTAGAAGCATCAAGAATTCATATTTTTCTTTTCTTTAGAAAGAGTTCACACCCTAGCAGTTCAACACAGTGCAAAATTCTCTCACCCTGGCTTAAGGCAGCCTGTGAGAATCATGCATTCTCGCAAACAAATATACTAGTAGCTTGTGAACAGTCTTCAAAAATGAGTTTTCTGGAAGATATGAAAATAACTTTTTCTCAGGAGAAAGTTCTTATGAAGATCCTGAGTACACCATCATCAATACATCATCATGATGACCAAAATCATGGGTAACAACCCCCAACCCTCGGGCTGAGATCTGCATAGGATCGTTCTAACTCTCCTCTGGGTTAGATTGACTCTTCAATTTCCCTACGGGAAATTCTCATACACACAAGAGTGTATCCACAGGTCCTTCCTGAAAAACCTGCCCTGTCCACCTGAATTCTAGGTGCAAGCCTTACACTTCCATATGACCACGAACTAGTCCTTGCGCAAAAGCCTTTCACAACTTGCGTGTTCGCAAGTCGAAGAACCTCAAATTTTCTTCACCAAACGTCGATACCCGACATGTGATGGGATATGGATCCTCCTTGTTAGCGCTCTCCATGCATAACCGTCGGCTAGAGATAAGTACTAACCTCACTCGCAACTCATGATTTTGTGAGTTGAAGGGTTGAACCTCTAGGCCCTTCTTTTATGAGACTTTGAGATGCAAAAGTCAAAGAAGATTTGATTCCTTCAGTACTTCTCACGGCTCGCAACTTCGTGAGTTGGTTTGTTGAGCCTTTGTTCTCCTTTATTATGAGAACCTGAAGCATGAGAAGTCAACAGGGTGTTAACCCCCTCCCAGGCGATGAGTGTCCACATGTCAACCACGCGGTCCCCACTTGATGGACGCGCCACATGTTCGCCCGAGACTTCGGCCCTCTCCCTTCGCGACTTCTGCAGTCGAAATTGATTCCTCCCAACCTTCAAAACCCCGATACGTGATATAGCGATGAGGTTCCAATCCAACGATTATTCCTACTTCTCACTACTTGGGAGTTCACACAACCAAAGGATTTGGTCTACCCTCTGAACTCATGAACCCTGAGTTTGAAAGAATGATCCAACAGCCCAAACTGACCACGATCGATGGTCTTCGTTGATTCTTGACACTAGAGTGGTGGGTTCATCCAACTCCTAACCACCCTGCATCTTTACTGGATCCTATGGTGTTACACATTATTTTCGTCATCCCTATGACCATTAATGATGTAAACCTATTTGGTGCCTTCAGAGCGGTCAGTGGCCTGAGTTCCTGAAGAGAGAAGGGAGAAGAACTTTTCCTGAGAAAAGAAGTTGCATTTTCCTGTGTAAAACCCCTATAAAAAGGGAAGTTCGCAGGTTGCTATATAGGCAGGGTGCGAGAATGACTAATTTTCACAGGTTTCACCATAGTTGGGTTCAGGTTGCTCTATAGGTAGGGTGCGAGAATGCCTACACGTGGGAAAAATAAGCGTTTTCTCGAATCTTCTAGAAGAAGAAACTTCCATGGTGAGGTGGCATACGAATGGTTTGGATCTTACTCATTTTCATGATTTAGTGGGATCATCCTAACCTCCTCACCTTATCCTCTTCAACTTATAAAAGGAGAGGAGCTCTCTTGGATAAAGTTAGCTTGTAGCTTTGGAGCTTAGCTTGGAGCTTTTGGATTTGGCTTGGAATTATTAGCTTGGTTAGAGTGGTTTTGATTTTTTCCTTTGTCAAGATATATTGTGAATACTATCAAATCTGTACTCTCAGAATTCTTGGAGTGAAAGTGTGTGGGGAACGAAGGACAGTTGGAAGGGACCTTACGATATCAAGGCCATGGTTGTAATCTCTCTTTCACATTCAATATGATACAATAATATGATTCTTTTCTATAAAGCTTGTTGTGTTTTATTGTATGATTCCTTGATCACATACATAGGTTTATATTGAGTTTATGCTATTACTATCACTTTGGTTGGTTGTGTTCTTTTGCAGGTTCATCATTGTATGAGCATTGGAACGTGTTAGCGATAAAAAATGCACTAGTATTTTAATCAGTTTTTCCATCACTCTTCAAATGATTTATCATTTTCCTCAGTTTCTTTCCAGTGTCTTGACCTCCATATTTTCCATCAAGCTCCTGATCGATTATGATTATTATAGACCCTTGTAACACTGCCTTGACCTGCAATATACAAAACATGAATAATGGTTATATTTGTTAGCCCTAATCTATGTTTTAGGATTTTCAAATACAAAAAACATATTTTATATATATTTTTATGATCTCATCAAAATGTGGTATGTGCACATAAGTGTCTTATTATTAAATTTAAGTTTATTGACTTGCCAACTCTTGAGTCATGTCCACATGCTAAACTACCATCTCAAGCCCCAATCAAGCCAAAGATTAAGCCACATATCAAGCCAAATACCGAGTCATACTTAAGCCACGAGTCAATCCAAGTCACAAGTCGACACGCAAAGCCCAAGAGCCAAGCTCTCTATTTCATAGATGTCTGCCCTATTTCGATGTTTTCTTCAGTTTGAAGGATCCAAGGAATGTTTATTGATGAAGACATGTTCCTTGCCAAGGTTTATATGGAGAGAGGTGTTGGTATTTTCACCAAGGCAATAGTAGGTGATGAGAAGTTAAGCATTTTTGGTTTCGAGGGAACAATTTTATGCTTGTTGCTCATATGCTCATCGGTTGTGTACTATAGAAAAAAGAAGAGTTATATTATTTCTAAAGCAACAATAATACCTACCAAATCAAATTTTTGAAACGTTTTCTCTATTGAGGCATCCATTGTCGACTACCAGAATTGAGGCACCGTTGTAGAGATTGAGGTGTATCGAGCCCAGCTGTAAGGTTTGAGTTCGTTTTGACATCAAAAACTCCAATGGAGAAACATAGCATTGGTTATTGGAATGTTTGACAGGATGAAAGCATATGGCCACAAGCAAGAGACATGAACAGGTGGATTTGAGCTAAGCTACAAGTTTTGAGACGCCTTCCCAATTAATTGCAGGTGCCACTATGAGCAATGATCAAGATCAACGCAAATTCATCTGGTTGTTGACATGTATAAAGGCCATGAAGAAGCAGCTTTGTAGAGAAAGAAATCACGCATCGGAGGGCAGAAAATAAGTATGCATCTATCATATTTTGAACTATGGAAATGACTGGGAGGGTCTTCTTGAAGACATTACCGGTTATGGGCTTGGAGGTTCTTCCATGGCTCTATTTGGTAGAGTAAGTGGTGGTATTTACACCAAAGCAGCTAATGTAGGTACAGATCTTGTTGGAAAGGTTGAGAGGAACATTCCTGAAGATGATCCATGCAACCCAGTTGTCATTGCTGATAATATTGGTGACAATATTGGAGATATTTTTGGTATGGGATCAAATCTCTTTGGGTCCTATGACGAATCTTCTTGTGCAGCTCTGGTTGTTACATCCATATCATCATTTGGAAACTCTCACGATTTTATTGCCATGTGCTACCCCTTGCTCATTAATTCAATGAGTATCATTGTTTTCTTAATCAATGGCTTGTGGGTTGGCCTTGTTATTGATTTTGTCACAGAGTACTACACAAGAAACGCTTACAGCCCTGTCCGAGATGTTGCTGATTCATGCAGGACTGGAGCAACAACTAATGTTATTTTTGGGTTGGCTTTGGGATACAAATTTATTATTATTCCTATATTTGCTATTGTAGTAAGCACTTTTGTGAGTTTAGTTTGGCTGCCATGTATGGTATTGCAGTAGCTGCTTTGCGCATGCTTAGTACAATCACAACAGAATTGTCCATCGATGCATATAGACCTATTAGTTTAATTGTTGGGGCAATGATTCCTTATTGCTTCTCTGCCATGACAATGAAAAGTGTGGGTAGTGCAGCCTTGAAAACGATTGAAGAGGTTAGGAGGCAATTCAACACCATCTCAGGTCTGATGAAAGATTTGAAAATAAATGGTTGCACAAGAGACAAGGAATACAGCTACTTCTAGGACTCTTGACCTCGTAATTTTCTCTCTTCTATTACATGTGGTGGACGCTGAAACATACTCCTATGATGATCAGGTCATCATGAAAGATGAAACAAAATGAAAGCTAGTATTAAAAGACCTAGCATTCTACAGTAAATGGATTTCGATCTTAGCAAGTTGAGAATACATTCATGTTCAACAGCTCACATGAGATTTTGTGATTTTATAAGCAGCATCTTTCAACTTGACGGGTGAAGCTTGAACACTTGGCAGAATGATTATCAGCCAAAGATCCATCCAGATTCCAGATCCACATTCTTAGTAGCTAATGATAAATGTTCAAGTTGTTCTTTCTGTGGTTTAGGAAAACCTGAAAAGAGTTCATTAATCACTGAAACAAAATCTTTCGGTGGTTAAAGCACCCAGTTTTTACCTATGTTAACCACTGAAAGCCTGTCATTGCCTGAATGACTGAATTTTTGCCTAGATCAGGATTTTTTGAGTTTGAATGGTACGGAAACTCTTCGAATAGACATTTGTTGAATTATCAAGTAATATTCAATGGCTATTTTTGATGGATAAGGGAAAGAAGAGGTGTTTCAATAATTTTTGGTACCTTTGACAAAGGCAGAAAATCAGGATGCTTGCCCACCTCAACAAATTCGAATTTGTATCTCTTGGAAGAGTCATCATTCAGCCTTGGAAGGCTATTCTGCACTACACCATGACTCTACAAGAGATGAAGACCATGAAATCTGGGATTGACCTCATTTTTGGGGATCATTCCATATCTTTTGCAAACTGAATTTTGACTTTCTATCTTTAGCATATTTGATCCATGCTTTTAGGATCTCAAAAATGCATTGTAAAGCTATAAAGCTGAAGGTAGAATAGGAACTAAGGGTTTGACTTTGGAGACTTTTTTCATATTATGTACTCAAACTTCTCATTTTCATATTAAGTAATACAAGCTTCCTTTTCCATAACTTGTTCAGATTTCATCTTCTTATCTATTCTGTACTTGCACCTGGATATTATATTCATGTTGTTATGCTTGTTTATGCCCGATAACGGTCATCTTAGCATTACATTCATAAGTTAAAATTTGCAAGTATTCCTATGATTATTGTAATTGGCCATTCATATATGCTTTATATGTGATTCTGTTGATATAATAGTTATTTCTCCATACATCCCTTTATTTGTAAACTCTCTGAACATTTGTGGTTGAAAGCCTTGTCCATCTAAATGTGTTCATGCATGTTTTGAGTGAGAAATGATTCAGTCCTCAGACTTGATCCAAACCCATACTTATTATTGAGAAAACAGTTACCAAAAGATTAAGTTACTAGGCATCTCTGACTTACAGCCTAGGAGAGTTTCTTGGAGTGATAAAAAATTGGCATCGTTGTCGAGGAGAGGAGATTGAAGCTCAACTTCCTTGGGAGACGACATAGATCCAAATTTGATGATAGATAAAGCCTGGACATTATTTCAGTTGTAATCATCTATCTGATGACTCCATGAAGGACGAATTCAGTGGCAACTCCATTATTCAGAAATCTGTTGGTGACTCCACTGGTATGACATGAACCAGATCTTTGCTAAGAGGTATGCGTTCTGTGATTTTTCAAAAAATGTTGGTTTCCCAAATCCAGTACCTACTAAAGATGAATGGGAAAATAGTCTTCCCAAATTTCGAGGAGAAGACTAGGAAGTGCCAGCCAAACATTTGCTGGATTTTCATGACTGCATGCATCGGTTGCGAGTTGTGCATGAGGATGTTTAGATCCGAATTTTCAGTCTTTCATTAGAGGGAATTGCTCGTGATTGGTATCGGTCTCTTCCTTTTTCAAGTGTCATCTCTTTGGCTGATTTTCATGCTACCTTTCATCTATTTTGTAAAGAGATATATTTAGATGACCTTCTCTATCCTGAATGTTATCATGATTTCAATTTGTTGAATAAGGAATCAGATAGTTATGTGAAATATGCTACAGCAGGAGATGCTTCTCATCATGACCAAGATATTGATGATCTACAGGATGATGGCCATAGTATAGATTCTTTAAACAGTATACCAAATGCATCCACTATCTTAGATTTTTATCAAGATCAGATTGCCTCCTTTGAAAAATTGAAAGATGATAAGCAGATTGATAGATCAGAAATTGAATGTTTTGGATCTACAACAAAGGTTGAGTTGCCTACATGCAACATTGAGATCAATAAAGGCAGCTCTCAACTTTTGGATTCACAAACCAAGGGAAGTTGTCTCAACCATGAGGAACAAGATTTTCATAAAACATATAATATCCAAAAAGGACAGCAAGAGGATTATATTTCTCCTTATGTACCTTACATGTCAATTTCAGATGAGAAAGATGAATATGATGAGGTAAAAGTTGATATTTTTTCAAATTTATTTCAAGATCCTATTGCTGATGACTCTATGCAAGAATATTCATCTCTATCATTAGAAATTGTTCTTGATGTTCCCATATTTGATAAATACAGTGATGAGGAAGAAGACTTTAAGTCTTGTGAAGGATTGTTCACTACTAAAATTTCATCTAGTCCTATTTTTCAGCAAAGAGATGATCATAGATGTATGCACGTTGTGGTTAATAATAGCTATCAAGATCATATTGCCTCCTTTGAAAAATTGAAAAATGATGAGAAGATTTTAAATCATCATATGACAGTTTTGAATCTACAACAGATCCTAAGGGTATATCTTAGTTTCAAGATTTGCATCGACTGGAAGTTTGCAGCAGATATCAAGAAGAAGGCGAGGAGATAAAAAGTCCAGATCACCAGTCCATCTTATATGTTTCTCCAACAGATCGCGAGTAGCCTGCATTCAACAGTGAGATTAGTAAAGGCAGTTTTCAACATCTTTTCAATTTATAGTTGGATCGAAAGTCAAAAGAGGTATTGATTTGTGAATTTGATGACCCTTTTGCTGACTATTTGGAGTCTATGAGTAGCATAGATGTTAAAAATTTTCTGTCAGAAGAAGATTGTCTTTATCATTTGTTCAAACCTCTTTTCTGCATGATATGGTTTCCATTGTTTTTTGGGTCAAAATCTAACATGCTGTCAGTAAATTAGTTCTTTAAATGGCTTCATTGGAAGCATCACTTCACTTGATAAGAGGCAGTACAGTTGGTTAGTGTAGGAGTAGGTAGAAGAATAAGCTTGCCATATGAGCAGTTAGATATTTTTCAGTTGTTGATTTCATGAATAAGAAGGAGGCTGCATGCAATTTACAGGTTTGGAGAGGAACAATTGCACAAGTCAGATGACTCCATGCCCAATGCTAAAGGCTACTATAACTACTAGGTTCTTGGAAACCTCACAGGGAGGTCTCCATCCTAGCTAGAGCCAGATGTTAGCGATAAAATATGCACTAGCATTTTAATCGGTTATTCCATCACTCTTCAAATGATTTATCGTTTTCCTCAGTTTCTTTCCAATGTCTTGACCTCGATATTTTCCATCAAGCTCTCGATTGATTATGACTATTCTAGACCCTTATAACACTGCCTTGACCTGCAATATACAAAACATGAATAATGGTTATATGTGTTAGCCCTAATTTATGTTTTAGGATTTTCAAATACAAAAAACATATTTTATATATATATTTTATGATCTCATCAAAATGTGGTATGTGCACATAAGTGTCTTATTATTAAATTTAAGTTTATTGACTTGCCAACTCCTGAGTCATGTCCACATGCCAAACTACCATCTCAAGCCCCAAGAAAGCCAAGGATTAAGCCACAGATCAACCAAATACTGAGTCATGCTTAAGCCATGAGTCAATCCAAGTCACGAGTCGACATGCAAAGCCCAAGCGCCAAGCTCTCTATTTCACAGATGTCTGTCCTGTTTCGATGTTTTCTTCAGTTTGAAGGATCCAAGGAACGCTTATTGATGAAGACCTGTTCCTTGCCAAGGCTGCTATGGAGCGCGGTGCTAGTATTTTCACCAAGGCAACAATAGGTGATGAGAAGTTAAGCGTTTTTTGTTTCGAGGGAACAATTTTATGCTTGATGCTCATATGCTCACCGGTTGTGTACTATAGAAAAAAGAAGAGTTCTATTATGTCTAAAGCAACAAGAATACCTACCAACTCAAATTTCTGAAACATTTTCTATATTGAGGCATCCACTGTCGACTACCAGAATTGAGGCATCATTGTAGAGATTGAGGTGTATCGAGCCTAGCTATAAGGTTTGAGTTTGTTTTGACATCAAAAAATCCAATGGAGAAACATAGCATTGGTTATTGGAACGTTTGACAGGATGAAAGCATATGGCCACGAGCAAGAGACATGAAAAAGTGGATTTGAGCTGAGCTACAAGTTTTGAGATGCCTTCCCAATTAATTGCAAGTGCCACTATGAGCAATGATCGAGATCAACGCAAATTCGTCTGGTTGTTGACATGTATAAAGGCCATGAAGAAGCAGATTTGTAGAGAAAGAAATCACGCATCGGAGGGCAGAAAATAAGTATGCATCTATCACATTTTGAACTATGGAAATGACTGGGAGGGTCTTCTTGAAGCCATTACCGGTTATGGGCTTGGAGGTTCTTCCATGGCTCTATTTGGTAGAGTAAGTGGTGGTATTTACACCAAAGCAGCTGATGTAGGTACAGATCTTGTTGGCAAGGTTGAGAGGAACATTCCTGAAGATGATCCATGCAACCCAGCTGTCATTGCTGATAATATTGGTGACAATATTGGAGATATTGTTGGTATGGGATCAAATCTCTTTGGGTCCTATGCGGAATCTTCTTGTGCAACTCTGGTTGTTGCATCCATATCATCATTTGGCAACTCTCACGATTTTATTGCCATGTGCTACCCCTTGCTCATTAATTCAATGAGTATCATTGTTCGCTTAATCAATGGTTTGTTTGTTGGCCTTGTTATTGGTTTTGTCACAGAGTACTACACAAGAAACGCTTACAGCCCTGTCCAAGATGTTGTTGATTCATGTAGGACTAGAGCAACAACTAATGCTATTTTTGGGTTGGCTTTGGGATAAAAATCTGTTATTATTCCTATATTTTCTATTGCAGTAAGCATTTTTGTGATTTTAGTTTGCCTGTCATGTATGGTATTGCAGTAGCTGCTTTGGGCATGCTTAGTACAATCGAAACAGGATTGGTCATCAATGCATATAGACCTATTAGTTTAATTGTTGGGGCAATGCTTCCTTATTGCTTCTCTGCCATGACAATGAAAAGTGTGGGTAGTGTAGCCTTGAAAACGGTTGAAGAGGTTAGGAGGCAATTCAACACCATGCCAGGTCTGATGGAATATTTGGAAATAAATGGTTGCACAAGAGACAAGGAATACAACTACTTCTAGGACTCTTGACCTCGTAAAAGAAGTAATTTTCTCTCTGCTATTACATGTGGTGGACGCTGAAACATACTCCTATGATGATCAGGTCATCATGAAAGCTGAAACAAAGTGAAAGCTAGAATTAAAAGACTTAGCATTCTACAGTAAACGGATTTCAATCTTAGCAAGTTGAGAATACATTCATGTTCAACAACTCACATGAGCTTTTGTGATTTTATAAGTAGCATCTTTCAACTTGAGGGGTGAAGCTTGAACACTTGGCAGAATGATTATCAATCAAAGATCCATCCAGATTCCAGATCCACATTCTTAGTAGCTAATGATAAATGTTCAAGATGTGATTTCAGTGGTTTAGGTGGACCTGAAAAGCATTCATTAACCACTGAAAGCAGAGCTTTCGGTGGTTAAAGCACCCAGTTTCTACCTATGTTAACCACTGAAAGCCTATCATTGCCTGAATGACCGAATTTTTGCCCAGATCGAGATTTTTTGAGTTTGAATCGTATGAAAACTCTTCGAATAGACATTTGTTGAATTATCAAGTAAGATTCAATGGCTATTTTTGATGGATAAGGGAAATAAGAGGTGTTTCAATCATTTTTGGTACCTTTGACAAAGGCAGAAAATTAGGATGTTTGCCCACCTCAACAAATTCGAATTTGTATCTCTTGGAAGAGTCATCATTCAGCCTTGGAAGGCTATTCTGCACTGCACCATGGCTCTACAAGAGATGAAGACCATGAAATCTTGGATTGACCTCATTTTTGGGGATCATTCCATATCTTTTACAAACTGAATTTTGACTTTCTATCTTTAGCATATTTGATCCATGCTTTTAGGATCTCAAAACTACATTGTAAAGCTATAAAGCTAAAGGTAGAATAGGAACTAAGGGTTCGAATTTGGAGACTTTTTTCATATTATGTACTCAAAGTTCTCATTTTCATATTAAGTAATACAAGCTTCTTTTTCCATAAATTGTTCAGATTTCATCTTCTTATCTATTATGTACTTGCACCTGGATCTTATATTCATGTTGTTATGCTTGTATATGCTTGATAACTGTCATCTTATCATTGCATTCATAAGTTAAACTTTGCAAGTATTCCTGTGATTATTGTAATTGGGCATTCATATATGCTTTATATGTGATTTTGCTGATATAATAGTTATTTCTCCATACATCCCTTTATTTGTAAAATCTCTGAACATTTGTGGTTGAAATCCTTGTCCATCTAAATGTGGTCAGGCATGTTTTGAGTGAGAAATGATTTAGTCCTCAAACTTGATCCAAACCCACACTTATTATTGAGAAAATAGTTACCAAAAGATTAAGTTACCAGGCATCTTTGACTTACAGCCTAGGAGAGTTTCCTAGAGTGATAACAGAATGGAGCTAGGATGGCGATGGCGAGAGGAAGTGAAATTTAAATGGTATGTCACCCATCCCTCTTTGGTTAGTAAATTCAATATCTAAAACTTAAGGAAAGCGTCATGTTCTGGTGTGTTTTGTTCTAGATCTAGGTGGATCTAGGGAGATCAGTTAGTGTCTGCACCTACCGATTAGTCCGATAACATACAGTCCCCGCAACTTCATGAATTATCCACTGAGAATTATGACCATTCAATTCCTTCCTCTGAATCTCTAGCCCAAATTGACTCGATGTTCTTTCTTTCGGACTTAACTTTTGCGTGATGATTTAGCTCCCCGTCTTCCTTTGAATACTTCAAAGGTGCTGACCCTCCTGAGCTTTCTATTACAACCTCAAGTCTTGAAATGAATCCTGCACGCACTCTTTGCGGCAATATTTCAAATATTTATATGTATTTGATTCTTCGACTCTGTGCACTCTCAGCAACAACAGTCTTTCACTCTTCAACCTTAGTTGATAAATTTTAAGGCTTCAACTAGCCTGTGCACACCTTGCATGGCTTCTATGCTTCACCTGTACTTCTGATGGAATGAGAACAATGGTATCCCTCCTGATCTTTCTGAGATAGACTCAGAACCCTTGTCAATGCACACCTTGCAGACGTTTCACTGCACTCCTTGCAGAAACTTCTCTCAGGAAGAGAAACAATTGAAACTCATTCTCTTTCTCTCTCAGACTTCATACATTCAAAATGAAATCATACATTCAACACAACATAGCATCATAACAAATGCATAACAAAGAGAATAAAACAACTGTAAGCATACAATTCAGCATATGTAAACAGTAAGCATCATAACACCATGAAATTTGAGTCAAAGCTTCATATATTAATTCAAGCTCCTATACATGGGTTCTTCTCTACAGCTCTTTGCTACAAATCTCTTCTTCTGCTCTGCGCTAATGATCTAATCATACAATAATACAAAGGCGAGGGTGTCTATATCCGTTTTCCCTCCTACGCTCCTAAAAATGTCTAATCTATTAATTCAAAGCTACCTACTTTCATTTATCAGAATTAATGTCTACTACATCTGACAGATGAGAGAAAATCGCTCAAGATCTGTTTACAACATGTAAGTATGCTTCCTTTAACTACTACATTAATATCCGCTCATTAATTTCTTCAAAACATTTCAACATGTGCAAAATATGTGCTACGCTTTTCCACCTGTCTTTCGCCTTTTATGGTTGCCTGGCTGGCTACTTACGATGCTCCTGCATCATACTCTCTCGCTTGAAAATTTTCATGAACTCCTATTCATGAGCTCTTGCATGGTCTGTCCATGCCTATGAATTTTTTATTCATTTTACCAACTGGCATCTTCAACTGGGTGTCTCCTCCATTTGACCAAGTATTCAAAATACTCTTTCCTCCTGGTCTTCTTGCTAACCCTCTTGTCAATTATATTTTCCATCTGTGGCTTTTCAGTTACAGGCATCTGTTTGGTCCACCGAAATTCTTTTTGTTCTTCCTCTTCTCCTGCTTCTTCAGCTCTGTAAGGGTACAAATCAACAACATTGAATATCAGTGAGATTCCAACCCCATCGAGTAATTCAATCTCATATACGTTTGCCCCAAATTTTCTTATGACCTTGCACGTTCCAATCTTTTTCATCTTCAGATTATTATATGTTCCCCTTGGGAACCTTTCCTTCCTCAGATGTGCAAGAATCAGATCACCGACTTCAAATTGAAGTTCTTTCCTGTGTTGATTTGCTCTTCACTTGTATTCTTGACTTGAACTCTACAATCACTCCTTAATTCGACTGTGAAGATCCTTCATTCCTTTTGCAAAGTCTTCTGCACTAGCACTCTTGAATTCATCTTGTTCCGAATCTTTCAATTCAGAAACTCCCCTTAGCTGCATTCCATATACAATCTGGAATGGACTCTACCCTATGCTTTTGTTGAGTGATTCATTGTAATAAAATTCCACCTATGGCAGAATGTGATCCCATTGACTGTGGTGTTCAGTCACTAAGCTCCTCAACAAGTCTCCCAAGATTTTATTCACAAATTCTTCCTGCCCATCTGTTTGAGGATGATATGCTGAGCTAAAAGACAAACTTGTCCCCAACTTTTTCCATAAGGTCCTCCAGAAATGTCCCACGAACTTGATATCTTGATCAGACCTAATACTCCTTGGTAAGTCGTGAAGTTTGACGACTTTCTTGAAAAATAGGTTTGCAATATGAGTTGAGTCACTGGTTTTCTGGCATGGTATGAAATGTGCCATCTTTGAAAATCTGTCGACTACCACAAATATTGAATCACATCCTCTTTGTTTTCTTGGTAGTCCCAATATAAAATCCATGCTCACTGCGTCCCATGACCTTTCTGGTATGGATAATGGTTGATATAACCCTATGTTCTACCTTTTCCCTTTTGTGTGCTGACAAATCCTGCATCTGTCCACAAATTTCTTAACATCTGTCCTCATCCCTGGCCAAAAACATGAGCCATTAAACTTTGAGAACGTATTATCATGACTTAAGTGTTCGGCCAATCCTCCACTGTGTTTTTCCCTCAGCAGGTTCTCCCTCATGGAGAAATTTGGAATACATAGCTGATTGCCCCGGAATAACAACCCATCCTGGATCATATACTCGGTCCATTGGCTTTTTTCCTTGAGAATTGGATTCTCAGATTCCTCATATGCCTCCTTAAAATCTGGGTCATCCCTATACATTTATTTGAGGTTATCAAAACCCAAAGTCTTGACTTTGAATTCTTGCATAAGAAAACATTTCTTTCTCAAAGCATCAACAACTTTATTAGCAGTTCCAGAAATATGCTTAGTTACAAAAGTAAGATTCTGCATGAATTCAACCCATTTAAAATGTTTTTGGTTCAACTTCTCCTATTGAGTCACGAATTGAAAAGCCTGATTATCACTATGTTAGCACTTGGTAAATTTCCTAGAGGTTGAAACAAAAGAAATCTACAAAGGTAACTTTATCCAACCACTTTTAAAGCTGGGATCTAGCCCTTCTAGCTTCAGAGAGGGTTTAGAGAGGGATCTCTCTATATGATTTGGCTTTGTTTCTAACTTTAGATGTTAGGCTAGGTAAAGAAATAGGTAGGTTTTGTTGTCAAAGTGTTTTTTGAATTGGTTGAGACAGTCTACACATCCATTGGGCTACGGGGTCTGTGTTAAAATAAATATGAAATACAACCTGAAACGTGAAGGAATACTTCCATAGGGAGAGATAATATACTCATTGGATCTTTTAGTAGCTTAAATGATGGATAGAAGAAAAGACGAGAAAGATAAATTCAACTAAGAAGCATTTAAGAATTTCTTATTTGAAACCATAAGAAGATAAACACTAAAATCTTTCGAGTCAGAAACAGGGTATCTAAGATAAATCCTACAACATTCGTTACTCTTAAAGATTATTTTTAGAAAACAATATGACCACAAAGAAATAATAACATCCAACTTAGAGAATAAACATCACCAGTGAATACACGCAAGAATCCTGTAAAAGTGCCTCCTTTTTATTAATGGTAGATCTCTTCAAAAATGGTACAGTCTGATAGCGTCAGGGTGTAAATATCAACAACCCTCAATACTTCGAAAAGTGAAGTATTTATAACTCAAATTACAAACGTTCATATCATAACTGATCAGGACGTGCTAATTCTATTTTTAGCCTAACTGATTTAACTAATCAAACTACTTGATGACTTGGTGCAACTGCACGTGGATTTTTGGGTAGACCGTTGATGAAGCCTTCGCATGACCTCATCTTACTGGACAGGTGACTGGACCTGGATAGCTCATCTGCTAATTGAGCAGATCGCAAAGTTCCTCCCATCTGAGATGACTAGGCACAGTGACTTTGAGCAGTCTTCGACACACTTCATCCATTTCCGTATACTTGACAAATGTGGGATTAGTGAGGAATATGTATCGAATCTCGTGTTGGATACTGATGTCCAACTGAAGGGCATCCAGGAATGCTTTTCCAGTGATTCTCCCTTGTATTCCAGTGAACTTTGAACTATCCTTAGACACTTCAGACAATCTCTTTTTGTAATCTGGGAGTGTCATAAGTTTATCATTAATAACCTTCAAACCGAGGATACCTTTCTTCTGGAGAGCCTCGATCTTGCTGAAGAATTTATGTACCCCAAGGTCCATGGTCTAAACCTTTTCTTCCAGTTGAAGCATTAATTCTCTCTTGGTCAAAACTCTTTTTACCTCAAGGATGGTCTTTGTTCTGTCTTCGATCTTCAACTCTTCTAGTTCTTCTATGGTCTTAGAATTGAGGAATTTGATGATATCATTTGCCTGATTTGGTCTATCTCCCAATTCTACTCTGATCTTTTCCATGGCTTGTTTGCTCCTCTGGACCAACTGATTCTGCTCAAACATGATTTGGATCATGGGCCATATCTCATTTATGGACTTTGTGATGTCTATCCATACATTCTCTTTGACCTCAACCAAAGTATTCCCTACCACTGTTTGCTTTTGGAGCTGCTATAGTTCCTTCTTGAGCTTCTTAGTTACCTGATTTTCTTTGGAGAGACTGGTCTGGAAAGAAGTTTTGAGTTCCTGGAGGTTCTCAACTTCCTTCTTAAGCCTGCTAATTTCTATCTCTTGCAAGTTCATCTTTTCCATGGATTTGGCGAGGTCAGTTGTCCCCTCTTGTGGTGTCACTAGTGTTGCGGATGGGATTGTTGTTACTGCTGCTTTGCTTGCTCCTGAAATTGGAATGGCACTCAATGGAATGACTTCCATTGGCTTCATCTGCTCCTTTTCTTTTAATAATCTCTCCATATCAGCTTCCATTTTATTGAGCTGTTCATTCTGCTCCATGAGCAGCTTGAGCATTTCATCCTTCTCGCCTTCTTTCTCCACTATCTCCTTCGCCTGTGAGTCCTCTGTAGGCGGGAGCTTTAGCTATTTCCTCAAGGAGGCAATGTCTACATTATTTTTCTTCATCTCCTCTGCAGCTTTGACGTTCGAAGGATCATAGCTGATTTTGAGGACCAGCTCCTCCAAAGTCTTGATTCTATTATCCTTCGCAAAGGATGATATATTCTCCAGCTTGAGCTGTGTCTGAGCATTGTTTAGTGATACCTGTAATTTTGTTGCAGAAGCAGAAGCATGTGACAATGTATGGAATGCCATCTCCCCAGTCTGTTTATGCAAATCCATCTGATCTACTAAGTGCACGTCCTTCATCTGGAACTCAAAGGTGGCCCTCTTGTAGCCTGTGATTGCCTTAGGGTCTGGTACTTACGCCTAGAGGAAGGCCATGTGCATCCTGCCCTTTTCTGTGTCAAATGCAGACATCGGCCTATGTTGCGCAGTCGACGTCTACTTTCGAAATTGAGCGTAAGTACTGCTTGTAAGGGTTTGATTCTTTTTCTTAATCAGTTTGTACTTCTCGAAAATGCTCAACTTGGGCCCAGTCTTTCCCGACTGAGTATCCAGTGGGGAGTTTGAGGATTTCCTTGGCACTGCTGGGGTGATGTCCTTATTCAGGCTTGAGATGAAAGGTGGGATGACATACTTGACCACTATGGTAGGTGGGGTTTATTTCTCCCCCGTAGGGCTAGGAACTGAAATTGTCTTGGGCCTCTTGGTGTGCAACTGGAACTCTTTGGATGACACCTCCGTGACAAGCGGAGATGATTCTTGCCGAGGCCTTTTTTCCTTAGGGACCTATGGCATGGTTTTTGGTGGCACAGTGGTTGGGGGAACCTACTATTCCACTTCGATCAAGGTGTCAGGCACCCACATAGTATGATTGTCGAATTTCTCAATTTCGGGCTTAGTTTCATGAACGTACGGGATGATTTTGTTCTTCACCCACATTTATGAGATGATCCCACAGGGATCATAATGCCATGGGAAGCTTAAGAAAAACTTCATCTCTCTCAACATCCTGTCAGCTTCTTCCCTAGAACCATGAATGTTGCAGATGAAGGAGCCAATCTGCCCCTTGATTCTAAGCTGCTGCTTTTTCTTCAAGGATACAAAATGGATGTCATCTGAATTCATGATCTGTCTGATATACTCTAATGAAAAGATTCTTACCGGCACATACTTGGGCAACTTGTAGGGTGCCAACTCGCACCCGAATACTCTGATCTCAGTGTGGGTTTGATACAGGTATCAATCCCCAGTCTTTGTGTTGTCCGCGAGATGCAAGATTCTCTGGACTTCATCATTGATTCGAGGCTCAGGACTGTCGCTCAACATGCTTACCACAGGGTGGTAGAATAGATCGATGAATGCCTTGAATCTATATTCTATGGATTTATGCTTTATCAAAGAGGTTCATGCTGTGACTGGCTGAGGCCTTCCATCTGCGTCCATTTTCTCCATATAAAAACTAAACTTATCTGCTTGATAGAAAACAAACATGTAGGCCAGTATAGACGAATATCTGAACATACCTTCCATGCCAAAATTCATGAACTGTTCGTGAATATTGTCGGCCAAGAAGGTACTGAAATCAAACTATGTGGTGGGATTTTCATCAATGGAGAAAATGGATAGAAAACCGAGAATGGGCTCATCTACCCACTGGTCAGAATAGTACCCTAACAGAGCATAAAGGGAGGAAATGACCTGATCTCCTTTGGTGGAGAACATGGACGACGGGTAAGGGGGATTTGTGGAAGGGAATTGAGCGAAGGTGGGAAGGAAAAGCTCGAATATTTGAGCTCTCTGGGGAAAATTCATCTTCTGATACAACTCTGTAAGGATTTCTAGGTTGAAAGGAGACGCAGATTCTGCACGGGGAATTTGTATCATATGGTCTATGTCTTTGAACGTGATGAGGAACAGGATGTCTCTGGATGAGGATATGACAGCTCTCTGTTCGGGAATATAGTGAGCTTGGCATTTAAGTGCAAACTTGGGAAAATGGTGGATCTGGGGAAAGAGGTAAAGGGGTAAATTGGACTCCCAGAGTCCAATTTCATCGCTCTGGTCCAGGAAAACCTCCCTAATCCATGACTGGAGGTCTGAGAAATTGAAATCGCATTTGGTATCTACGATCAATCTGTATTTGTTGACCAATGGGATCTTGTCTAGGTCGACAGGAGGCGGGAGAAAAGGATTCTCCTCTCCTTCTGTTTGTCTTAGCTTTGGTGCCATCTCTGCAACAGTACCTGCAATAAACACGAACTTAGTGGGGTCGACTGACTATGGATGAAGGTGACAGAAATGCAATGGAGGAGTAAGAGGTAAATTTTTCTAGTGCGATGGATGAATAGTGAATGAAGGGGGAATAACGGTAGTTTTATTTAAAACTGGGGTCGGTTGGGCGCGGGAGACAGGTCAGCAGGATAACGGGTATGTCATCCAGTAATAAATGGACAACGGGCCACTTGAGGGTGAGATGGCAGGTGACAGTGGCCAAAACATACGGACGGGTGATGTGGTTGCTAGGGATTGGAGGTGAAAGTCGCAATAAGGGGCTGGTCATGAGTGAAAAGGGGTAGGGGACTGATAGGAACAAGTGGAAGATGACGTCCATGAGTGACGGGGGCTGTCAGATAGCATATGGGGATGGGACTTCGGGACCAATAGGATGACACCACGTATGACAAGGGGCCCTCCAGAGGGAAAAAACCATTCTGGACCCCCCCCCCCTCGGTTAAAAGTAGATCATCAGGGTGGATCCGAAATCCAATTATGGTCGTTGATCTACGCCCCTTTTCCTAGCCGCAGATCTTAGCATGTCGTTTATCATTCATTCCAGACCCCCCCCCCTCCATTAAATGCAGAACAGATGGGGGGGTCTAGAATCCAATCTGGATCATTGATTTAAGCGCTCATCTCTGGGCTGTCCAGATGTGCACAAGTCTTATTACCAATTCCGGACCCCCCCCGAGTTAAAAGTAGAATGGTCGGGGGGGTCCGGAATGCTCTGTGCACCGTAGATCTGGGTGTTGCGATCAAAACCGTTGAAATGTGCAGGAAGCATAAATTGGGGCGCGGAGAACACATGCGCTGGGAAAACTTAGGGTAAAAGTGTTTTATGGGGTTTTCCCAAACTTTTCAAATAGACACTACCAAGTGGGTTCGGCCAACTATCTTTTAAGCATTTGGAACATGGTTCAATCTTGACCTCAAGTTGGTTTTATTGGAATGGAACAATAAAGCAACTAACCTATGTTCTAACCTAGTTTCCTATGACAGTTAACCTAGATTAAACTGTTGGGTTAAGAAATTACTCTACCCTTGGGCTATCTGACTAGGATTAGACAGTCTGGCCAGATTTATTCACTAATCAAACCTAGACACTTTGGCTAAGGTTAAACAGTTTAGCCAAATCATTCACTACCCTATCAACATCAAATTTAAAAAGAACTTGGCCATGCTTGAAAGGTATGGACCAAGTTACCATTATTGCATGGGGATTTATTTCAATTCTTTTATGCCCTCTTTTTCTTTCTTTCTTTTTTCTTTTTCTTTCCTTTTCTCTTTTTTTTCTTTTTCTTTTCTTTTTCTTTTTCTTTTTCTTTTTCTTTTTTCTTTTTCTTTTTCTTTTTTCTCTCAAATTATTTGCAGAATGAAAAATCATTTGTCAACAAAAACACTAGAGACAGATAATATCCCAGTCACCAGTTGATTCCCATAATTTATGGGGTGATAACAGCGGCTCCACCTGGGGATGGTACTTTCCATGTGAAGTGCCAAGAATCCTGGTTCCTGTCATTGTGACAATTTTTGCCTAGCATCCTTCGTTGGTTTTATTCTTAAAAAATGGGAAAAATAGTGATCAGTAGCTTAGGGCCTTCTCTTCGAGCTTCAACTAACTGACGAATGTTCTTCACTCGGAAAATGCAAGTGAGAATGAAAATTAAAATGGTATGTACAATGGAGAGTGAGAACTCGAATCTCTACTGAGGGGGTACATAATGTTTCAGCATTCTGCCATTCACAGGTGCTCTTGGGAGATCTGACCCATCAGTGTTGTTTAGCAAGAAAGCATTGTTTCCCCTGAAAGCTTGGATCATGTATGGCCCTGTCCATAGATTATCAAATTTTCCATGCTTTCCCTTGTCTTCATTTCTGGTGTCCCATTTCAGCACCAAATCTTCTAACTTGAAATTATCTTCCTTGGTTCGTTTGTCTAAGATTTTCTTGATGTTTCCTTGGACTACCTGAGTCTTGTTGAAAACTTCTTCTCTAGTCTGCTGCAAATGGATCATCTGGTTGATCCTTCTCTGTGAGTCATTTGGCTTAGCTTGTACATCTTGAAGCAACTTCATGATAGGGACTCCTAAAGCAGTGGGGAAAACCGCCTCTGTACCATAGACTAGCTGGTATGGTGACATACCAATTGACCTTTTGGTGGTCAGCCTATCAGACCATAAAGAAAACACCAACTTATTGTGCCATGGTTTCTTGTTTTCCTGCAATGTTTTCTTCATGATATTTACCAACATTTTGTTTGAATATTATTCCAACCCATTCCCCTAAGGGTAGTAGGATGTGGAATGCCCCAAACCAATGTGATACTGGTTGCAGAAATCTATGAGTTTCTTCAACTGAAAGGCAACTACATTGTCAGTTATAATCTTTCTAGGACAACCAAAACGAGACAAAATATTATTTTCAAGGAATTTGATAATAACAGAGTCAATGGCTTGCCTTCTTGGTACTGCCTCCATCCATTTGGTAAAATAATCGGTGGCAGTGAGAATCCACCTGTGCTGGCCTGAAGACCAGGGGTGTATTTCTCCAATGAAATCGAGTCCCCATTGCTAGAAAGGGGCCTCAACTGAGATCGGTTTCAGAGGTAGAGGAAGGATTTTCCTTTTTCCTTCAAACAGTTGACATTGGTGACATGCTGTTACCTTCTGATGCACATCAGCAAACAGGGTGGGCCAGTAAAATCCATCTCTGAGTATTTTGTTGGCTGTGACCTTCCAGTTCAGATGGCCACCACATTCTCCTGCATGAAACTCTTGTAACACCTTATCAGCTTCATCTTTCAGTAAAAAATTTAACAAAATTCCTGCAGGATCTTTCCAATACAAATTTCCTTCTAGAATACATAATTTCAAATCTTTCAACTTTAAAAATCTAGCTTTAGTCTTAGTCAAACCAGGGGGAGCTTTTAAATTTTGTAAAATGAATATAAGGTCTACATACCATGGGGAGTTGAGAAATACCTCTCTCACGTTTGGAGTCGCCATCTAGCCCTGTTCATCTGCCACATCTAGAAAATTAATGTCAAGAGCATGGAAGTTAGATTCAGCCATTAATTTAGCAAGGCCTTGACCTTTGATTAGTTTAGTGGGCTTAATCTCTATATCGTATTCTAAAATGAAAACAATCCATTTTCCCCTTCTTCCATTAGGGTTGTCCTATGTCAAAATGTCTTTTACTACCGCGTTGGGAACATATTCTATGGTGTGGGAATGAAGAATGTAGACCCTAAAGTCTTTTATGGATTTTACCAAAGCAAAATCTTGCTTCTCCATGATCTTGTAATTTAGAGTATCATCTCTTAATGCTTTGCTAAATAAAGCTATGGGTTGTTCATACCCTTCGTTGTTCTTTTGTAGTAACACCGCTGCTATAGTATGTTCAGATGTGAAAGAAAAGAGATAGAAATCTTTAGTAAAATTGGGACTAATCAAAACTGGGGCTTCTGTGAGTGCTCGTTTGACTTGTTTGAAAGACTGCCTGGACTCAGAGTCCCATTTTATTTTTACATCTTTTTTAAGCATGTTTGTAATGTTCTTGAGGAGTTCTGCCAGATTGGGAATGAATCTTCGTAGAAAGTTAATTCTTCCGATAAATGATTGTAGTTCTTTGAGGTTTCTTGGGTGTTCTAATTTTTGTATGGCTCAATTCTGCTAGGGTCTATTTTGATTCCATCTTTGGAGATGATGTGTCCCAACAGTTTTCCTTCTTCTAACCCAAAAAGACTCTTCTTAGGATTTAAAGAAATCCCAAACCTTCTACATTTCTCGAAAACTCGTCTGAGGTGTTGCAGGTGTTCATCATCAGATCGGGAAAACACAGTCACATCATCTAAATAGATGACAATAAACTTACCCAATTCTTCCACGAAAGCGATATCCATTTCCCTCTGGAACATGGCTCCTGCGTTCATCAGACCAAAAGGCATCTTCACATACATGAAAGTGCCCCATGGTGTGGTGAAAGCAGTTTTGTCTTGGTCGTCCGGGTGAACTAGGACCTGGTTGTAGCCCGAGAAACCATCCAACAGAGATATCCGACTGGACCCGACCACCCTTTGCAGGATGTGGTCCATTTTCGGCAAGGGGTAATTATCCTTCAGGGACACTTTATTCAGATTTCGGAAATCTATGCAGAGTCTGATTTCCCTGGTTTTCTTACATGTAGGGACCAAATTAGAGACCCACTTGGAGAAACGCAACGGAACTATGATCTTGGCATCGTACATTTTCTTGATTTATTTTTCTATCAGAGGGAGCAACTTGGGATTTATCCTCCTAAGTTTCTACCTAAACGGTTTTTGGTCTTCTTCTATTGGAATCCTGTGTTGTATGATGCTGGTATCATAATCTTTCAAATCTTCATAGCCCCAGGCAAAAACATCTGAATATTCTTTGAACAACTCAATGTATTTGAGCTTTTGTTCTGGGGGTAATGATTTGGATAGTTTGACCATCCTAGGTTTCTCTTCAGTCCCTATATTACAGTCTTCTACCTCTTGTCCATGGGCTTCTATTTTTGGTTTTTTGGCTACATCGTTACTGGCAAACAAGTATTCTAAAGGAACAAGACCTCTAGGCAAAACATTCCTTTTTAACTGTAAAACATAAGCATCCATTTCGTCATCGCCTAATTCTCCTGAATCTATGGTATTTACACTATCAATTTCAAAATCAGAATTATTTACATTTTCATCTTCGTTCTCTAAATCTATATTTGTACATTCAAAGTCATTTTTACACTGCAGAAAGTATTTGATCTGATCGTCATTACCAAACACTTTCCAGTACCTGATATTGTCGGGAACTGTCGGTTTTCATTTCACCTCAACAGTATATGGGTGAGTCGGGCGAAAAGGAATCTTACAGGTGGCTGCTGACGTAGCCAATCTGTCGGCTAGAATATCTTGTCCCCTCGGCATTACCTACAAGTCAACTTCAGTAAAACACCTAAAGGAATCAAGAACAACATTCCTATAAGCTCTAATACGTGGGTGTTTAGCAGCGTACTCACCTTTGATTTGCTTGATTATCAATTCAAAGTCACCTCTTACCATTATCTGCTTAGCACCAACTTTTTTCAAAAGCTTCAGACCGAGCATCAAAGCTTCATACTCAACAATATTGTTAGTACATTGGAAATTTAATTTGTAAGAATGGTTTTCTGAATACCTATTTCTATGATTATGCAGCCAGACTCCAGCTCCTACTCCTTCTTTACTCAAAGCTCCATCAAAATCCATGCTCCAGAAATCAGCGGATAACTCTTTGGTTATCACATTCTTCATCTTTGCTACCTCAATGCTTTCTTGGCCTTCATCTTGAATAGATGTGTCTTCCACCAGCTGAGTATCTTTCTCTCCCGTGTCACCATCATTGTACAAGATAAACGAATCTAAATCAGAATGCGCAGAGTAAAGGGGATAATTGTGCGGTTTTTATTGGCTACTGACCATGTACTTCATCAATGTTTCTCTGTATAGCCTCCTATGTTGCCCAAACACTGGGATAGTGGCATAAGACATATCCAGCTGCAGGGTTCCTTTCAACTTCGCCCCCCAAGACCGGGATAGAAACATTCCATACTTTGGCGGGATGTCTGCAACCACCACATCCATTACCACGCTCTTCACAGGAATATGAACCAAGGTGATGCATAGGTCCTTGATCAAACCAATACATTTAACTTTGTTGGAGTCGAATGAGTGTAAATCCTTGTATGGTCTGGTGACTTCCAGTCCCAATTTTTCCATTACTGCTTTGGGCATCAGATTGTGGGAGGCACCTGAATCCAGCATAGCGTTATGCAAGATCAAGTCGTGTATGTTTAGACTGATGTAAAAAGGAGCGACCTCACCAGTATCATCCCGACCATCTACTTCAGGTCTGAAAAGAAGTTCGGGATGATCATCAGTTAGGTTCATAGTGTCTGAATGATTTAATGATCCAATGGTTAAGGCCTTTGTGCCTATGTCTGGTTCAATGTCTAGTGCTTTAATTACCTGTGAACGATACCTGTCTCTATTCATCAACTCTGTAAGTGGGATGGGAATTTTTATTTTTGCCAATTCCCCCTCAAGGCTAAAGGGTGTAGAAGCTCTGCCTTGGCTCATCAGTTCTGGTTTGTCCACCATATTCTTTGGCTCAGAAGTACTTGGTGGATTAATAGGTGAAACCTCGGGCTGTGATGGCCTTTTCAGAATGGTGATGTTTTTCTTCATGGGAGCATCTGCATTACTCTTCTCCGGAATCTTCTCAGTAGTGCTTTTCTCAGGAGTCTTCTCGGCAGATGGCTCAGAGGTCCTTTTGGTTTCGACTACTTTCTTTGTTTCAGTCATATTTTTTGGAGAACTCCCTTCTGTCTTCTTACTACGCAGATTGTACTGCCAGTGTACCTCCAAAATAGCATTTTCAAAGGCCTGTTGTTCTGCATCTTCGGCTTCTTCACTTACTTTGGTTTGATTGAGAAGGAAAATTTCCTGCTCTTCTTGGGTAAGGAAAATAGCTTCATTGTTGTGAATGCCCATGAGATTGATATGAGTGTCCTCCAATTCCTCAATCACTTCCTCCCCTTCATCAACATAGTTTTCCTGTAGAGGAGGTCTGATCTGCTGATCTAGACCCCTCTGCTCTCTTTGATCCCTAGGGTCTCTCTGTCTGATTTGAGGAGGGTTTCTCCTAAAGTTAGGGTTCCGAACCTGGGGGGCTGGTGGGTTTTCTCTTGGAGGATTTCTGTCTGACACAGTAAGTATTTCCATCATTATTTCCACTTCTCTGGTCAAAGAATCCAATTTGGAATCTATGGTCGACGTGGAAGGTTCTTATTTGATTGTGACTCTCCTTTCTGACCTCTGACGTGCCCTTTTCACCAACAGATTGGCCTCCACACTTATAGCACTTTTCTGCATGTCTGCCAAGGTGGTGGAATTTCTTTCTCTTAGTTGGTATGACATATCGACATCAAAACCATCAGGGAATTTTATCAATGCCAGGCCCTGTGGAGGTTTGATTTCGACTGGAATGGCATTGTACAGGTTATTAAAATGGGTGCAGTAATCTTGTACCATCTCACCTTGATTTCTTCTTATATTCTCGTATTCTGACAATATCTGGAGAGGGTTTTTCTTTACCTCCCATCTGTCAAGAAAACTCCTTTGGAATGTGACAAGTTCAGGAACTGAGGTGCCAGGTAAAGATTTGACCCATTTTTTGACGTCACCTGTCAAAATTTGGGCAAACAATCTCATTTGAACGTCAGCCTCATCAACTTCTTGCAAATAAAAATAATCATTCATTTTGTCCACATGTTGTTTGGCGTTTAAAGGTCCTATTGCATCGAACTGTGGAATTCTTGTTTGATAGTCTTGGGGCATGGAATGTAGTGGCACAGCCAACACCAAAGGAGCATAACAAGCTGCCATGATGGGTGGAGGAGGTGGGATGACAACCTGGATGGTCGGCGAGTTAGCGATTGAAGATGAGGACGAGGAGGGACTGGATAGTACTGAGGGAGTGATTTGTGGTTTAGTCATGGGAGACAGAACTTCGGGGGTTCAGGGTTGCAACACAGTTGGGTCAAAGACGATTCCAGTCACAAAACCATTAGACCGTGTTCTAACCGGGCTTTTCTGTGGAAAAGTATCGAGGTCAGGGTTTTGAGAGATAACTGGTTTTCCTGAAAAAGACAGGGACTTATGAAGGGGAATTTGACTCACTGAACATGCAGCTAAGGTCTTTTGCCTGAGAAAATGTTCGGGGTTATCTATTACTATCACGGGTTCTGGGTATGGATGAGATCGAGTATGAACTTTCTTGGGAGCCAGAACCCTTTTTGGGTTTTTTATATATATATTTTTTAATTTTGCGAGTCTGAAAATAATATGTACAAAGTTTGATCAACCTCTAAATATTATTTTCTTCTCAAATTTGAACATTCTTTTTAGGGGAAAGAAAACGTGAAATTATCAATTTTTAGTTCTTCCCCAGTATGGTCACCATTATGTTAGCACTTGGTAAATTTCCTAGAGGTTGAAACAGAAGAAATCTACAAAGGTAACTTTATCCAACCACTTTTAAAGCTGGGATCTAGCCCTTCCAGCTTCAGAGAGGGATCTCTCTATATGATTTGGCTTTGTTTCTAACTTTAGATGTTAGGCTAGGTAAAGAAATAGGTAGGTTTTGTTGTCAAAGTGTTTTTTGAATTGGTTGAGACAGTCTACACATCCATTGGGCTATGGGGTCTGCGCTAAAATAAATATGAAATACAACCAAAAACGTGAAGGAATACTTCCACAGGGAGAGGTAATATACTCACTGGATCTTTTAGTAGCTTAAATGATGGACAGAAGAAAAGATGAGAAAGATAAATTCAACTAAGAAGCATTTAAGAATTTCTTATTTGAAAACATCAGAAGATAAACACTAAAATCTTTCTAGTTAGAAACAGGGTATCTAAGATAAATCCTGCAAAATTCGTTACTCTTAAAGATTAGTTTCAGAAAACAATATGACCACAAAGCAAGAATAACATCCAACTTCGAGAATAAACATCACCAGTGAATACACGCAAGAATCCTATAAAAGTGCCTCCTTTTTATTAATGGCAGATCTCTTCAAAAATGGTACAGTCTGATAGTGTTAAGGTGTAAAGATCAACAACCCTCAATACTTCGAAAAGTGAAGTATTTATAACTCAAATTACAAACGTTCATGTCATAACTAATCAGGACATGCTAATTCTATTTTTACCCTAACTGATTTAACTAATCAAATTGCTTGATGACTTGGTGCAACTGCACGCGGATTTTTGGGTAGACCATTGATGAAGCCTTCACATGACCTCATCTGACTGGACAGGTGACTAGACCTGGACAACTCATATGCTAATCGAGCAGATCGCAGAGTTCCTCCCATCTGAGATGACTAGGCACAGTGACTTTGAGCAGTCTTCGATACACTTCGTCCATTTCCGTATACTTGGCGAATGTGGGCTTAGTGAGGAATATCTATCGAATCTCGTGTTGGATACTGATGTCCAACTAAAGGGCATCCAGGAATGCTTTGCCGGTGATGCTCCCTTGTATGCCAACGAACTTTGAACTGTCCTTAAACACTTCAGACAATCTCTTTTTTTAATCTGGGAGTGTCATAAGTTTATCATTAATAACCTTCAGACCGGGGAGACCTTTCTTCTGGAGAGCCTCGATCTTGCTAAAGAATTTCTGTACCCTAAGGTCCATGGTCTGAACCTTTTCTTCCAGTTGAAGCATTAATGATCTCTTGTTCAAAACTCTTTTGACATCAAGGATGGTCTCTGTTCTGTCTTCGATCTTCAACTCTTCTAGTTCTTCTCTGGTCTTAGAATTGAGGAATTTGATGATATCATTTGCCTGATTTGGTCTATCTCCCAATTCTACTCTGATCTTTTCCATGGCCTGTTTGCTCCTCTGGACCAACTCATTCTGCTCAAACATGATTTGGATCATGGGCCATATCTCATTTATGGAATTTGTGATGTCTGTCCATACATTCTCTTTGACCTCAGCCAAAGTCTTCCCTGCCACTGTTTGCTTTTGGAGCTACTGTAGTTCCTTCTTGAGTTGCTCAGTTACCTTCTTTTCTTTGGAGAGACTGGTCTAGAAAGAAGTTTTGAGTTCCTGGAGGTTCTCAACTTTCTTCTTAAGCCTGTTGATTTCTGTCTCTTGCAGGTTCATCTTTTCCATGGATTTGGCGGGGTCGGTTGTCCCCTCTTGTGGTGTCACTGGTGTTGCGGATGGGATTGTTGTTACTGTTGTTGTGCTTTCTCCTGAAATTGGAATGGCACTCAATGGAATGAATTCCATTGGCTTCATCTGCTCCTAATCTTTTAATAATCTCTCCATCTCAGCTTCCATTTCTTTGAGCTGTGCATTCTGCTCCATGAGAAGCTTGAGCATTTAGTCCTTCTCGCCTTCTTTCTCCCCTATATCCTTCATCTGTGAGTCCTCTGTAGGCAGGATCTTAAGCTGTTTCCTCAAGGAGGTGATGTCTGCATTCTTTTTCTTTATCATCTCCTCTGTAGCTTTGAATTTCGAAGGATCATAGCCGATTTTGAGGACCAACTCCTCCAAAGTCTTGATTCTATTATCCTTTGCAAAGGACGATATCTTCTCGAGCTTGAGTTGTGTCTGAGCATTGTTCAGTGATACCTGTAATTTTGCTGCAGAAGTGGAAGCATGTGCCAATGTATGGAATACCATCTCCCCAGTATGTTTGTGAAAATCCATCTGATCTGTTGGGTGCACATCCTTTGTCTGGAACTCAAAGGTGGCCCTCTTGTAGTTTGTGATTACCTTGGGGTCTGGTACCTACGCCTGGAAGAAGGCCATGTGCATCCTGCCCTTTTTTGTGTCAAATGAAGACAACAGCCTATGTTTCACAGTCAACATCTGCTTTTGAAATTGAGCGTAAGTACTGCTTGTAAGGGTTTGATTCTTTTTCTTAATCAATTCGTACTTCTCGAAAATGCTCAACTTGGGCCCAGTCTTACCCGACTGAGTATCTAGTGGGGAGTCTGAGGATTTCCTTGGCACTGCTGGGGTGATGTCCTTATGCAGGCTTGAACCAAAAGGTGGGATGACAGACTTGACCACTATGGTAGGTGGGGTTTCTTTCTCCCCCATAGGGCCAGGAACTGAAATTGTCTTGGGCCTCTTGGTGTGCAACTGGAACTCTTCGGACGACACCTCCATGACAGGTGGAGATGATTCTTGTCGAGGCCTTTTTTCCTTAGGGACCTGTGGCATGGTTGTTGGTGGAACAGTGGTTGGGGGAACCTACTGTTCCACTTCGATCAAGGTGTCAGGCACCCACACAGTCTGATTGGCGAATTTCTCAATTTCGGGCTTAGTTTCATGAACGTACGGGATGATTTTGTTCTTCACCCGCATTTCTGAGATGATCTCGCAGGGATCATAATGCCATGGGAAAATTAAGAAAAAATTCATCTCTCTCAACATCCTCTCATCTTCTTCCCCAATGCCACGATTATTGCAAATGAAGGAGCTAATTTGCCCCTTGATTCTAAGTTGCTGCTTTTTCTTAAAGGATACAAAATGGATGTCATCTGAATTCATGATCTGTCTGATATACTCTAATGCAAAGATTCTTACCGGCACATACTTGGGCAGCTTGTAGGGTGCCAACTCGCACCCGAATACTCTAATCTCGGTGTGGTTTTGATACAGGTACCAATCCCCGATCTTTGTGTTGTCCGAGAGATGCAAGATTCTCTGGACTTTGTCGTTTATTCGAGGCTTGGGCCTGCTGCTCAACATGCTTACCACAGGGTGGTAGAACAGATTGATGAATGCCTTGAATCTATATTCTGTGGAGTTATGCTTCAGAAAAGAGGTCCATGTTGTGACTGGCTGAGGCCTTCCATTTGTGTCCATTTTCTGCATGGAAAAACTAAACTTATCTTCTTGATAGAAAACAAACATGTAGGCTAGTATAGACAAATATCTGAACATGCCTTCCATGCCAAAATTCATGAACTGTTCGTGAATATTGTTGGCCAATAAGGTGTTGAAATCAAACTGTGTGGTGGGATTTTCATCAGTGGAGAAAATGGATAGAAAACCCAGAATGGGCTCATCTACCCACTGGTCAGAATAGTACCCTAACAGAGCACAAAGGGTGGAAATGACCTGGTTTCCTTTGGTGGAGAACATGGATGATGGGTAAGGGGGATTTGTGGAAGAGAATTGAGCAGAGGTGGGAAGGAAAAGCTTGAATATTTGAGCTCTCTGGGGAAAATTCATCTTCTGATACAACTCTGTAAGGATTTCTAGGTTGAAAGGAGATGCAAATTCTGCACGAGGAATTTGTATCATCTGGTCTATGTCTTCGGGCATGATGAGGAATAGGGTGTCTCCGAATGAGGATATGACGGTTCTCTGTTTGGGAATATAGTGAGCTTGGCATTTAAGTGCAAACTCGGGAAAATGGTGGATCCGGGGAAAGAGGTAAAGGGGTAAATTGGACTCCTAGAGTCCAATTTCATCGCTCTAGTCCAGGAAAACCTCCCTGAGCAATGATTGGAGGTCTGAGAAATTGAAATCGCATTTGGTATCTGCGATCAATCTGTCTTTGTCGACCAATGGGATCTTGTCCAGGTTGACAGGAGACGGGAGAAAAGGATTTTCCTCTCCTTCTACTTATCTTGGCCTTGGCGCCATCTCTGCAACAGTACCTACAATAAACATGAAGTTAGTGGGGTCGACTGACTGTGGATGAAGGCGATGAAAATGCAATGGAGGAGTAAGAGGTAAATTTTTCTAGTGCGATGGATGAATAGTGAATGAAGGGGGAATTACGGTAGTTTTATTTAAAACTGGGGTTGGTTGGGCCCAGGAGATAGGTCAGCAGGATAACGGGTATGTCATCCAGTAATAAATTGACAACGGGCCACTTGAGGGTGAGATGGTAGGTGACGGTGGACAAAACATACGGACGGGTGACGTGGCTGCTAGGGATTGGAGGTGAAAGTCGCAATAAGGGGCTGGTCATGAGTGAAAAGGGGTAGGGGACTGACAGCAGTTATGGGATGTGACATAACTCAGGAGCAAGTGGAACAAGTGGAACAAGTGGAAGATGACGTCCATGAGTGACGGGGGCTGTCAGATAGCAGATGGGGATGGGACTTCGGGACCAATAGGCTGACACCACATATGACAAGGGGCCCGCCAAAGGGAAAAAACCATTCCGGACCCCCCCCCCCTCAGTTAAAAGAATA
>JZKD02S1596341.1:122767-135132 GCA_000966675.3 Picea glauca | reverse complement strand
CACCATAGATCTAGGCGCCGCGATCAAAACCGTCGAAATGTGCAAGAAGCATAAACTGGGGTGCGGAGAACACATGCACTGGGAAAACTTAGGATAAAAGTGTTTTATGGGTTTTTCCCAAAATTTTCAAATAGACAATACCAAGGGGGTTCGACCAACTATCTTTTAAGCATTTGGAACATGGTGCAATCTTGACCTCAAGTTGGTTTTATTGGAATGGAACAATAAAGTAACTAACCTATGTTCTAACCTAGTTTCCTATGACAGTTAACCCAGATTAAACTGTTGGGTTAAGAAATTAATCTACCCTGGGGCTATCTAACCAGGATTAGACAGTCTGGCCAGATTTATTCACTAATCTAACCTAGACACTTTGGATAAGGTTAAACTGTTTAGCCAAATCATTCACTACCCTATCAACATCAAATTTAAAAAGAACTTGGCCATGCTTGAAAGGTATGGACCAAGTTACCATTATTGCATGGGGATTTATTTCAATTCTTTTATGCCCTCTTTTTCTTTCTTTCTTTTTTCTTTTTCTTTCCTTTTCTCTTTTTCTTTCCTTTTCTCTTTTTTTTCTTTTTCTTTTTCTTTTTCTTTTTTCTTTTTCTTTTTCTTTTTTCTCTCAAATTATTTGCAGAATGAAAAATCATTTGTCAAAAAAAACACTAGAGACAGATAATATCCCAGTCACCAGTTGATTCCCATAATTTATGGGGTGATAACACACTATACAAAACAAACTCTTTAGGAACCGAATAATGTCTCCATTTCTTCAGCGCTTGTATGACTACATAGAATTCTTTGTCATATGTTGAGTACTTGATCTTCGCTTCATTCATTTTTTCACTTAAGTATGCGATCAACCTATCGTCTTGGCTCAAGACCGCTCCAATTGCAAATCCACTTGCGTCACACTTGACCTGGAATGTCTTGCTAAAATCCGGCAAAACCAAAATTGGTTATTCTGTGATCTTCTTCTTCAGCAGATTGAAAACTCTTCTCTGCTTCTTCTATCCAGTGAAAAGGTTTGTGTCTTTTCTTCACCATATCCATCATTGGTGCACTAATTCCATTGAATTTTCGAATGAATTTCCTGTAGAAACTTGCCAAACCATGGAAGCTTCGAACTTCAAACACGCTCTTCGGCAATGGCCAATTCTTAATTGCATCTACCTTTTAGGGATCCAACTTCAACTCATTCGTAGAGATAACAAAACCAAAATAAATGAGTTATGTCCTCATAAATGATGATTTCTTCATATTAATCAGCAATTTCTCTTGCTGTAATCTCCTCATCACTGCAGCTAAATGACTTAAGTGCTCTCCTTCTGTCTTGCTGAAAATTAATATATCATCAAGATATACAATGAAGAATTTCCCTATGAAATCCTTCAGGACTTCTTTCATCAATCTCATGAAAGTAATGGGTGCATTTTTTAAGCCAAATGGCATGACAAGTCATTCATACAGCCCCTCATTCATCTTGAATTTTTTCTTCCATTCATCACCTTCTCTCATTCTAATCTGATGATATTCTCTTTTCAAATCAATCTTTGAAAAAAATCTTGCTCCACTCAAGAAATCCATCAAGTCATCCATCCTTGGTAATGGAAATTTGTATCTGATGGTAATATTATTGATCACCCTTGATTCTGTACACATTCTCCAGCACTGTTGGAGCAACACATGGACTCAAGCTCTCTCGAATCAATCCTTTGTCCATTAAGTCATGGACCTGTCTCTTGATTTCTTCATTTTCCTGCGGTTTCAACCTGTATACGGCTTTGTTCGGTAAGATGGCTCTAGGTATAAGGTCAATATGATGTATTATACTTCTGATAGGTGTCAACGAACAAGGTAGTTCATCCACTACTATATCAACAAACTCTTCCAACAACTCCTGGATTTCTTTTGGTAAATCATCTATCCTTGTACTGGTCAAAACAATTATGGGCTTCCTAACCACATAAATTGTGTGTCTTCCTTATTCTTAACCTCCTTAAGAAGTTCCTTCCCACTCATGAGAAGTATAGTGTTTCTCATCTCTGTTTTCACCTCTTGGTTTTTAATCGGCAGCAACATGTGCATCCTCCCATTCTTCTCTAGGGTGTATGTGTTCTTTCTCCCATCATGAATCAAATTCTTGTCATATTTCCATGGTCTACCCAGCAATAGATGACAAACATCCATGGGAATGACATCACATCATATTTCATCTTTATATCCCCTTATTTTAAATTCAACTAAACACTATTTAGTGACATTTACCTGATGTCCTTTTTGTAGCCATGAAACTCTGTATGGGGTTGGATGTACAACAGTCTCCATCTCCAGCTTTTCTACCATCTATGTAGATACAAAATTGTCTATGCTACCACTTTCCACTATGACTTTGCATACTTTGTCTTTAGTTTTGCAAGCAGTCTAAAACAAACTATTTCTTTGGGCTGGGTTCTCTGCCTCCTTCTCTGGCTTCAAGAGAACTTTCCTCATCATCAAAGATCTTCCGCCCTCAGAATCTTCTGCCTCAACATTTCATCCTTGAACTTTGGAAATGTGAGTTTCACCACCATCTTTTTTCTTATTTGGACACTCATAGGATTTGTGTCCGATCTTTCCACAGACAAAGCATTTTACTTCACCGCCTCTGCCTCTTCCTCTTCCTCTGGCTCGAGGAAAAGTATTTCTATCATCATACTGCCCTCTCTATGAGCTTCCTCCTCTCTCATGTTGAGTTTGAGGTTTCTTCCCCTCTTATTTAGATTTCTATGTTCTGTCTTGGGCAATTGTTTTGCCTCTGGCTTGACTTCTACCTCGACCTCTTTGACCTTGTTCTTGGCTCAGCTTCTCTTCAACCTTCAGAGCCATATGATAAGCATATTTCACAGTCCAAATGGTCATCATGCTCATCTCATATTGAATGTCATACCACAGACAATTCATGTATCTAGCAAATTTTTCATCATCGTTTTCCCGATTACTTGCCCTGATATTTATCTTGTAGAACTCTTCAGTGTTTTCCTTCACTGACATCAGCTTCTGTCTCAAATTCTGCATCCTCCAAAACAAAGTGATTTGATAATCCTTGGGTATAAATTTGGCTTTCATCTTTGCAACCATTCTATCCCAGCTCTTGATTTTTTGCTTGCCTTTGCAGCGTCTATTAGCCTGCATTTCATCCCACCATAGTGTTGCATTCCCTTTAAGTTTAGTAACGACATGTTTGACTTTCTTGTCTTCCTTGACATCCTCATAGTCAAAGTATTTATCCAGAGCTCTAATCCAATCTAGAATCTCTTCAACATCCAGGTTTCCCTCATACATGGGAATCTCGATATTTTCTCTGGCACCTATCCTTGCAATAGCCCTAAATAGGCATTCTTCTGCAGCATCTTCGACTGTGACTTCTTCTCCTTCGTTTCCAGTTTCATTTTCACTTTCAGGCCCACTGATATCCCTGGCGTCAACTATGCTCCTTTGTGTTGTCTCTATGGCATCAAGTCTATCACGTAACTCGCGCATTTCTCTTTCTCTTGCTGGATCAGGCATTGGCATTGGCCTATCTCTTCTTCTCAGCGGCATGGCTATAAAATGTTTCCCTGTTCTTTGCTACAAAATCAAAGAACTTGTTCTGTGGCTCTGATACCAAATTGGTGCATATCAGACTACTCCTTTTTCTCTAGCTCCTTCTACCTGAAATATACAGACATAATCAAGCTCTGATACCACAAATGGTTCCGACCCCCAACCCTCGGGTTGAGATCCACATAGGGTCGTTCTAATTCTCCTATGAGTTAGATTGAATCTTCAATTTCCCTATGGGAAATTCTCACACACACAAGAGTGTATCCACAGGTCCTTCTTGAAAAACCCACCCTGTCCACCTTAACTCCAGGTGTGAGCCTTACACTTCCATAGGACCACAACCTGGTCCTTGCGCAAATTCCTTTCGCAACTCGCGTGTTCGCAGGTCGAAGACCCTCAACTTTTCTTCACCAAAATTTGATACCCGACATGCGATGGGATATGGATCCTCCTTTTTAGCGCCCTCCGCGCGTAACTGTCGGCTAGAGATAAGTACTAACCTCACTCGCAACTTGTGAGTTCGCAAGTTGAAGGGTTGAACCTCCAGGCCCTTCTTTTATGAGACTCCAAGATGTGAAAGTCAGAGAAGATTTGACTCCTTCAGTACTTCTCGCAGCTCACAACTTCATGAGTTGGTTTGTTGAGCCTTTGTGCTCCTTTATTATGAGAACATGAAGCATGAGAAGTCAACAGGGTGTCCACCTATCAACCATGCGGTCCCCACTTGATGGATGCACCACGTGTTCACCCGAGACCTTGGCCCTCGCCCTTCACGACTTCTGCATTTGAAACTAATTCCTCCCAACCTCCGAAACCTTGATACATGATATAGAAAAGAGGTTCTGATCCAATAGTTATTCCTACTTCTCGCTACTCGGGAGTTCGCACAACCAATGGATTTGGTCTTCCCTTCGAACTCACGAACCCCGAGTTCGAAAGAATGATCCAACGGCCCAAACTGACCACAATTGACGGTCTTCATTGATTCTTGACACTAGAGTGGTGGGTTTTTCCAACTCCTAACCACCCTACAGCTTTACTGGATCCTACGGTCCCTACAACTTCACGAATTCTCCATTGAGAATTTTGACCGTTCGATTCCTTCCTCTAAATCTCTAGACCAAATTGACTCGACGTTCTTTCTCTGGGACATAACTTCTGCACAATGATTCATCTCCCCATCTTCCTTTGAATACTTCAAAGGCACTGACCCTCCTGAGCTTTCTATTGCAACCTCAAGTCTCAAAAGGACTCCTGCACGCACTCTTTGCGGCAATCTTTCAAATACTTCTGTGTATTTGATTCTTCAGCTCTGTGAACTCTCAGCAACAATAGTCTTTCACTCTTCAACCTTAGTTGATAAATTCTAAGGCTTCAACTAGCCTGTGCACACCTTGCATGGCTTATGTGCTTCACCTGCACTTCTGCTGGAATGAGAAAAATGGTATCCCTCTTGAGATTTCTGAGATAGACTCAGAACCCTTGTCAACGCACACCTTGCAGATGTTTCACTGCACTCCTTGCAGGAAATTCTCTCAGGAAGAGAAACAATTGAAACTCATTCTCTTTCTCTCTCGGACTTCATACATTCAACATGAAATCATACATTCAACACAACATGGCATCATAAAAAATGCATAACAAAGAGAATAAAACAACTCTAAGCATACCATTCAACATATGTAAACAATAAGCATCATAACACCATGAAATCTGAGTCAAAGCTTCATATATTAATTCAAGCTCCTATACATGGGTTCTTCTCTACAACTCTTTGCTATAGCTCTCTTCTTCTGCTCTATGCTAATGATCTAATCATACAATAATACAAAGGCGAGGGTGTCTATATCCGTTTTCCCTCCTACGCTCCTAAAACTGTCTAATCTATTAATTCAAAGCTACCTACTTTCATTTATCAGACTTAATGTCTACTACATCCGATGGATGAGAGAAAATCACTCAAGATCTGTTTAAAACATGTAAGTATGATTCCTTTAACTACTACATTAATATCCGCTCATTAATTTCTTCAAAACATTTCAACATGTGCAAAATGTGTGTTGCGCTTTTCCAGCTATCTTTTGCCTTTTATGATTTCTTGGGTGGATGCTTACGATGCTCCTGCATCAATTATGAAATAGATATTGGCTCGGTGATGTATGGGCCTGTTCTTTTCTTGACACTGGAAATTATGTAAACTTGTGATATTTCTCTGGAATGGTTGTTGTGTGGTTTTCATTGCAAATGGAAAACGATGGTTGAAGTCATAGTTTCATTAATTATTCTAAGTGGAAGAAGCCATGAAGGCTCTCTATTGTTTTTGTGAGTTTTTTTGGAGGGTTTATTCAGTCTAGACTTGTTCGGTTGTCTTCACACAGTTCTTGTCACCTCACTCGTTCGTATTGTTGTTATGGGTTGTTGGGTTTGACCTCGAACCACCTGGTGTCACTATAAATTGTTTCACCTGGGTATGGGATGATTTATACTACTGGTGTCTGCGTATTTGGTTATGATGTATATGATTCCAAGGGGCTTTCTTTGAGGTTGATTGTTATTTCATGGATCTCTTTTTTTTATCAACATTACCCAGGTTGATTGGGGAAAACTGCAAGGGTTATGCCCTGCGTGTTCTGGATGTTATTTATTGGCCCGTGAGGGACCTCTTCTCCATTTTTCATAATATCTCTTGCCTATTGAACTCTCTCCTTGTCTTCCAAAGATATGGGTGATATGGCCTGTGTGTCCACCATGTTGTCCTGAATGTTTCTCACCTATTGTTCGTGGTCATTTCCAAACTCCCTTTGTTGGTTACTTAGAGCCCACCCTTGGTTATCTTAAGTCTGGTTTTGATAAATGAACCGGTTGTTTTTGGTTGGGCACATGGTAGACTATTATGATTTGGTGGATTATTGTCAACAGTGGTTAATTATTGGTTGTCCCTGATTAATAGCGTTGATAGTGATTTTTGTGATTGGTTTATAATCACTGTATCCTTTATTATGGAAATTGATTCGATAGTTCATCATGGTTAATTGGCCGATTCAAGTAATGAAGTGGGCATGTAGTCATTACCTCTTGTGTTGTAATAGTTGGATTTTTGACTCAACATTGTTTTATGGTTGATCAAGAATATTCCTCTTTGCTTTATATGTTGGTTTGTGTGTTTCCTACAACATGATAGGTTGAAATAAGGGTTGTTGTTACTATGTGTTTTAATTTCCAAATGGGAGTATTGCAATCATGATAGCTGTGGCGTGGTTGTCCATTGTATATTTTATGGATATTGTTTGATTGATTTGAGAAATGGAATTGGGCATACTGTTGTTGCCTCCTTGTATTGGGTTGATAGCTCAGTGTCGTTTGATGTTTAGATTTAGAGTAATTAGACATGTACAGTCACAAAAATGATCTTGTGTTTTGTTGAATGGTCTGTGTATCCTATAACATCGTATGAGTTGAAATGGTGATTGTTGTTACTATGTGTTTAAATGGCAAGTGATGGTTATTGCAATTTGAAATATTGATGATTGTGTTTGGTTGTCCAATGTGTATGTTTGATGTGTTGGAGTTACTTCACACACACCTAGGATTTATTTTTCCTAAGGTTTTAATTTGTTTATTTGTCATAATTAGTCATTATCCAGTCTCCTATATTTTAGGAGAGAATATTCCACCTAGAGAATATTCTCTTTCAATTCACACTTTAGTTTGACTAGTTGAGTTGAGTTTAGATGTTGCATTGGGATCATCACCATGCAGCATTGGAATCATCACCATGCTAATTCAACCTTGCCTTGGTATCATCACCAGAGTGGCACATTATCCTTGATTCCTTGAGTTAATTCCTCACTACTTTTTTTTCAGTCAGTTAACTGAAGACTAGTTGACTAGTTAACTCAACTAGGTGGCAGTTCACTCCCGTAACTACCTGAGAGACTAGAATAGGTGGCAGTTCACTCCTGTAATTGCCTGAGAGACTAGAATAGGTGGCAGTTCACTCCCGTAACTATTGTTGTGTGTCCATATCAATTTAGAACACCACTATGGTGACTTGGTTCACCTCAAGTCGAACTCATTGAGTTATACAAAGTATATCATGTGTAAATTATTCATTATTCATAACGGTTAATGAGAATTCTTCAATTCTTTCTCTCCTTCTTCTTCCTTTTCCAATTATCTCTGAAAATGTGTGTATTATTGTTTATCTAGATATATTTTGTGCATTTTAAACACATTTACATGGTATCAGAGTGGACAGACTGCTAAGAAAAAACTACACCATAATTTTTTGCAGGTATAAAAGATTGAAGACAGCGGAAAGATGGAATTCCAAAAAGAATTCATTCTGACACCTTACAACTATTTTGCATGGAAGGAGAAAATAGCCATACATATTTTATCTAGAGGGTTGTATAGGTTAACCATGAATACGGATACAGACCCAACATCAGCCATAGAAAAATCCAAGTACTTGAATCGCATGGATGAGGCACTCGAAACAATTTGCAGTCTTATTTGTCCCGATCTCCTTTTTCATATGTCTTCCTGTAAGACTCCCAATGAAGATTGGACCATCTTGGAAGGGATATTTGGAAAATAGGATGAGATGAGAGGACACATGCTGGAGGTGAAGCTGCTCACATTGGATCCAAAAATCTTTGAGAATATCCAAGATTTCTTTACAAAATTCAAGGATTTACTGTCGCAACTCAAATATTGTGGGGTTGATAAATTGAAGGAGGAGAAATAAATGGTTCTCACCATTCTCTCCAAGATTGGTCTTGAATTCTCTGTATTCATATCTACATTCCATACTTTCAGATTCGCCACTGGAGCCACTTGGAATATGCCTTCTCTTGAGGACTTTAGCGAATCCCTGACACAAGAGAAGACCAAGCTCATCAACATGGGCGCAATCAAAGGCCCAAGGGAGCATGCACTCACTATGCATGATGGAAGCCACAAATATCATAAATATAAAGATAAATATAAGAGGAAATCTCATGCACATACATAGAAGGAAGGGTACACAAAACCCTTCACCGATGCCTCCGGATCCAAAGGAGAAAAGGGAAGAAAATGAGAGAAATGCACATACTGTCACAAAGGATTCCATTCAGAATCGGCATGCATGCAAAAGAAAATAGATCTGATGTCTCAAATAATTTAGCAAAACAACCTTGGATATTGCATCCCTGAGGGTGCAAAGAAGAAGAAGCCATAAGATATGAATTCGAAGAAAGGCAATTCTAGCTATGCCTTGATTTCCATCAACTCCTCTCCCGATGCTTGGATCATAGACTCAGGAGAATCACATCACATGGCTGCCTCAAAAGTAGTATATTATTCTTTGGATGCATGCAAAGGTCCTCCCATTCTGATTGGGGACAACTCTTCTGTCGAAGTCACTGACAAAGGAAGGATTGAACTCACCAATGGAAGTTTCGAGAATGTGTTGCATGTTCCCAAGATTTCTATCAATCTTATCTCCGTGTATCAGATGACGAATTATGGCACTGGAAATAAATTTGTATTCACACCAAATGCCATGGACATCTATGACATGCAAACCAACTCCAAGGTTTCTACCAGTGAGGTAAATCATCAGTCTAGATTGTATACATTTTCTGAATTCATTGAACCTGATTCTACTTTACTGCTTACTCATGCTGATGAAAGTAGTAGGATATGGCATTAAAGGTTTGGACATTTGAATTTTAGATACATGCAACAACTTAGCAAGAACAAATTAGTTGATGGTCTACTGGACATCCATTTCCTCAAGGGAGTATGTGAGGGATGTGTTCTTAGAAAACAAACTCAAGAGAAATTCGACAAGGGAAAGTCTCAGCGAGCTTCCGCACCTTTAGATCTGATCCACAGTGACCTCATGGGTCCTTTTCCACATCCATAGATCAGCAAAGTGATGTTTTTTCTCATTTTTGTTGATGATTTCTCATGTTTTACATGGGTCTAGTTTCTCAGGCGAAAATCCGAGGTCTTTCAACACCTCAAAGATTTCAAAGCTTTGGTTGAGACACAGTCTGGAAAGAAGATCAAATTCCTCCGATCTAATAATGGGGGAGAGTATGTGAATCATGAGATCCAAAATATTTTCCATGAGGCAGGGATTCATTTGCAGTATACAGTTCCCTACACTCCGCAACAAAATGGAGTTACTGAGCGGAAAAATCGATCTCTAAAGGAGATGGCATCTTGCATGTTGCATGCAAAGTCACTACCACAGATATTATGGGCCAAAGCACTTAACTGTGCAACATACATCCAAAATAGATCTCCCCATAGATCTATCAAGGATAAGACCCCCTATGGGGCTTGGAGCAGCCTCAAACCGGAAGTGACCCACTTTCGTATTTTTTGTTCACGTGCATGGGCCCGAATTCCCTTTGAAAAGAGGAAGGCACTTGATCCACAAAGCACTGAGTGCATTTTTGTTGGATACCTAGACGGTGTGAAGGGATATCGGCTTATTTATCATTCCTCTAATTGGCTCATCATTGAGCGTAGTGTCCAATTCGAGGAAAGTGTCTTACATGTACCTCAACAGTCACATGCAGACACCTTCACTCTTCCACCTGTCCAAGATGATGAGCATGCACATGCCGACTCTTCTTCAGATGAGATTTCTGATTTATAGGACTCAGATGATTCAGATTTAGATTCAGTACAATTAGATACAGAGTCAGAGAATCCAAATGCAGTTGCAGAGCTAGAGTAGAGGCCCAAGTGGGCACAAACTACTCTTCAGGATGCAGGGGATCTCGTAGGTGATCCAGCCAATACTAGGAGGACTTGATCTGAATTCAAGGAGCCTCCTATTGCACTCACTTCCATTGAACCATTGCCTTCCAAGCATATTTTCGTAGTTCAATCTTCATATCCACAGTCTTATGGAGAGGCTGTTGGAAATCCCTTTTGGGAATCTGCCATGCAGGAGGAGTACAACTCCCTCCTCGAGAACCAGACTTGGGATCTGGTTACCCTTCCTTCTAGGAGGAAACTTGTCAGATGAAGATGGGTCTACAGGACCAAGAGCATAATGGATTGACAGATCAGCAAATACAAATCCAGGCTTGTCGCCAAAGGCTTTCAGCAGGTTCATGGTATTGACTATGATGAGACCTTCACTCCAGTAGCAAAGATGGATTCTATATGATTGGCACTTGCCATTGTGGTAGCCAAGGGATGGGAAGTCCATCATATGGACGTGAATAATGCATTTCTTCACGGTGATCTCTATGAGGAGATATACATGGAGCAATGCCAGGGATTTATGCAGGACACATCTTTGGTCTGTCGACTGAAGAAGTCACTTTATGGCCTCAAGAAGGCTCTAAGGGCATGGTATGCCAATATGGACTCCTACCTATTGTCACAGAACTTTGTATGTTGTAAATCAGACCTAAATGTATACATGCTTAGGACGGTTGATTCAATTATACTTTTAGTTATGTATGTCAATGATTTGTTGATCACCGGTTGCTCAACTTCAACGATTGCTGCAGTCAAGAGGATTCTTCATGATAGTTTTTTATGACGGAAATGGGTCCACTACACTTCTTCCTTGGACTTGAGATCATTCAGGATGCATCAGGCATCAAACTGTGTCAAGCCAAGTATGCACAAGATCTCCTTGAGAGATTTCACATGACAGACTGCAAGTCTACTCCGACTCCTTTCCTATCAAGATTCAAACTTGAGGATGGCGGGGAGACTCCACTGGTTGACAACACATTGTACAAACAACTAGTGGGGAGATTTTTGTATCTCACACACTCCATACCAGACCTCTCATATGCATTTGGTGTAGTTTCCAGGTTCATGTAGGAGACGCATGAGCTACATTGGAAAGCTGCAAATCATATCCTTCGATACGTACAGGGCACCATCACCTTTGGGATTCATTATGCAATAGACTCTACATTATATCTCATTGGATTTACTGATTCTAACTCAGCTGGTGATATCATTGATCGCAAGTCCACATCTGATTACTCACACAGTCTTGTTTTCGGGCCTATCTATTGGTTGAGCAAGAAGCAAGCTACCATTACTCTATCTTCAACCGAGGCAGAGTATAGAGGGGTAGTTAACATAAACATTTAGGCTATGTGGCTACAACATTTTCTCACTGAGTTGGGCATTCAGTTTCATCAGTCGATCGTCATCTGGTGTGACAGCCAAAGCACTTTGAAGTTCTGTAGAGATCCATTTCAGAGGAAGCGAACGAAGCACATCAAGATCCACATGCACTACATCTGGGACTTATTACATGAGGGGATCATCGACTTATAGTTTTGTCCTTCAGCAAAACATACGACAAAAATTTTCACCAAGACCTTCACTGAGCAGAAATTACATTCTCTGTGAGGTCGTCTTGGAGTGAAGGACACAGTTGCCTAGCAACTATAGTTCTTCTTTTTACATACATTGTACCTTNGGGGGGGGGGGGGGGGTTCCCATGAGGTTTTCCCTCTTTTCTCACTTTATTTTTAGTGTATCTTTTGTACTTGGATACCTAACATGGCCTCGTTGCTGGGACCCAATCTTTATTTTCACCATAGTGATGTTCAGGGGGGGTGTTGGAGTTACTTCACACAAACCTAGGATTTATTTTTCCTAAGTGTTTGCACCCTTTTCGTCACCTTGGTGAGAAAATAAGAGGTGCTTACATGCCCAGTTGGGTCTTGCTGAGCATGACAACTGTAGAGGAAAGAGTTAGAGAAATAACAACAAAACTATAAGCAAGAATTAAA
>JZKD02S1596341.1:61364-73793 GCA_000966675.3 Picea glauca | reverse complement strand
ATTAGGAGTAATGCTCCAACCAAGGGTGACATGGGTTGCGTGTGGCCAAAAGGAAGCAAGTCACCAACGATGATGACAAAAAGAAAATGTAATGACTGGTAAATAAAGGCGTTTGTACAATAAATAAAGAATAATTGGGGAGAAATGTACAAATACAGAAACGGGTGCCCCAGTGTGAAATGAGTGCCCCAGGTAGGGAAGAATTTTCTTGGAAAACTGATGAAGGGTGGGGGCCCCATTGGTGAGTTTATGTATGAGGTAGGTGAAATGAAGATAGGTTCGCAGATGGGCAAACTGATGGTGGATGAAATGAAGGGTTCGTGATACTGCAGAGGTGCAGGTAAAAAAATAGAACCGTGAAGAGATAATCTAGGAGTCCGTGTGGGACAACTAGCAAAATGAGGAGAAGGAGTATGTGGTTGATTTACGACATGATGAAAGACTATAGGGACTCCCATCCCTAAAGGTTATTGACAAACAACATGAGTGTCAAAAACTGGCAAAGGGTGCTATGAATGGGACAAATCATGTGGGTTAGACTGCTACCAGGTAATAGTACCGATGATGCAAATGGAGGCGTGGGTACTGCAGAGCTGGGAATGGAGATCCTAGAGGTAAACATTAGAGGGTGTGACTGGAAATGCAAGTGCAATATAGCGGGCAAACCTACATGCCAGTGATAAGTATATACCTGAAGGGGTGGTGTGGATGGATGATGATCAAGTACCTACACACATGAAAAACCAAATACCCAAAGTGAACAACATCTGAAAAGAATCAAAGATATGAACATGTATTTGATAAATTTGACTATGCACGTGCGTACCTGACCATGATATGAAAAAAGGCGCCCCAGGGGCTTAGGATAAAAAGAATCCCAGGGACTGTTGTGATGTAGGTGATGGGATGTTGATCCTATGGCTGAAGACGGTTTGAAAAATGGACACCTTGGGATCCTGGAATGGTGAGTGGAAGTTTGGAAAAAGGCTTATATATAGTTGTAGGGCCCACATTGCCACCTCATTTGTACCTGCTGCTATAGTGACTGGACGAGCGGTTTTTAGAGGAGATTTGGAGATTCAGGGAGGACGAGGCATCCGATCGACGTTCTGCAAGTATCAGGTTAGTGGTCTGATCATCCTGCATAGAAATAGGTTTTCAATTTTTGGGCAGGGTTTGTACGGAGGGTCATACAAGGGTGTTTAGGGGGTTTTTTATGGGGTGTGGGCCCACATGCGTGGGAGATTCGGTGAAAGGTGCGCATAAGTGAGCGCCTGTACACCGAATATATGCGCATGAGTGGGCGGTAGGGGGAATTTAAGGCGCACCCGAAGGACGCGCCTGTGTGTTGGACAAGCACGCATTGGTGTGCATCTGTATGGTAAACAAGCACGCTCAAGAGTGCACCTGTGAAGAAAACATGCATGCATTTAGGCGCACCTGTTCGGTATACAATCGCGCATATATGCGCGCCTGTGTATTGAACAGGCGTGCATGTGTGCACACCTGTGGGAACAAAAACCACTCCTAGGAGGCAAGGTTGAAGGGTAAAAAACGAGTCTTTTTTATGCTGTTGATGGTTGTCTGAGATGATATAGGACTCTGTGTTGTTTGCAGGTGGCCAACAGTGACGATGCCAATGCGGTGGCAAGAGCGAGATGGGGCCCAGTTGCGAGATGTTGTGGCCATTGAGGGGCCTGGTGTGCGGGCGACTTTGGAAACCTGTGGGTTGCTAAAGTTTTTTGAGTGCCCGTTGATACGGGCACAGGAGTATTTATTGCAGTTCCTGATTCAGATGTGGAGTCCAGAGCTGCACTGCTTCCTCATGTGAGGAGAGCAGATTCCCTTCACTGCGGTGGAGGATATTTATTTTCTGACTGGGCTCCCCTTTCGGGGAACGCCCCTACCGGTGGATCCGGTGTTGCCCAGGACCGTTCCGCTGGCCGATATTGGCCAGAGATACTGCTTAGGTCAGGACTTCATGTCTGGGACTGTGGTGAGCATCAGTGCGATCAACTCCCTAGCTCATCGCTGTATAGTGGCAATGATTTTATGAGTATACGGGTCATTGGTGACCCAACAGATTAGTGGTGGCCAGCTGTTGGTGCTGGAAAGAGTGTTGTATGGCGAGAAGTTCACTTGGGGACTGACGCTTCATGCTAGGATGGTGGCACAGTTGGACCACTATCGATCCACTGATGGAGGAGATTTTTCTTTCGGGTCTATCCTAGTGGCCTGGTTTTTGGAGAGGGTGTCGATGCTGCGCCCGAGGGTTCTGCTGGAGATGCCAGGGGCATGAGAGCCGCGATTGAGGTGGTGGTCGACAGTTTTGGTTCGCCACAGTGGTGGAGAAGGTGGCCACTTATTTTCGGTAGAGGCGGCATGGATATGGCAGCAAATGTCGCAGGTAGTACTTCGGTACCCCTATGCTGGGGTTGACTTCCGGGGTGACCCAGACATGGTGTTGCCTCCAGGGGAGGTGTTTGACCATCGAGGTACGTTTGGTATTGTGTATGTTTTTTATCTATATTGTTTTGTGAGATAGAAGTCCCGATGATATAGATGTTGATACTATCTTTTGTTTGTTGTTTTGTGCATGTGCAGATGTGGCACCTCGCGGGCGCGAGGTGGAGATGCAGAGAGTGTCGGCTCATCGAGAGCTAGAGAGACAACCGCAGGGAGAGAGACGTCGATGGGAGGATGCTGCAGGGCGACCTGTTGAGCCCGAGAGGGCAGCGAGGAGGCGCCGATTTTATGACCTTGATGTGGGGCCATCACACGCTCCTCCGACGGCGGCCGGAGTAGATTTTGATGACATACGCCGTCGTCTGGAGACGGTGTTGCAGGATGTGTCTGAGGGCATGTGGACGCATATCCAGGATGAGAGCTTCCTGGAGCAGTGTGTGGGGGTGTCGCCACCATGGCAGGCCATAGTGCGGTGAGCAGCAGTGCTTGCGGCGATGACTAGTGGACGCCTGCCGTCGGGGCAGGAGGGTCCTGTGGGTGGTCCTCCACCACCACCTGGGGCAGGTGGTGGGGTGATAGAGGCCCCATGAGTGGTGTATGATGTACATTTTTTCTGTTTATAGACTGGTGAGCCAGTTTTTGTATCGAGGTGCTGCATTGGCCTGTGGATACATGTATTTTTGTATGTAAACATTCGAATGGCCCAATGGGCCTTTTATATATTTATGAGTATACATATTTTTGAGATCCTTATGTTGTCTACATGTTTTTGTTGATGTTTTTGCTAATGTCCATTCTATATATATATGTTGTGACAGGATTTGTTTGATGTTTATGTATGTGTAGCTTGATGTGATATATGCCAATCTAACACTATGTTAGCTAGTTGATTTGTTGTTTGATTCAATTGTCTTGGAATATGTGTAAATGTAATGGAATCAAAATGTCGAGATAATAGTCTAACCTGTAGGTATTTGCGAAAGAGGCACGAATCGCGTACACGGTATACATTGTTGAGCTGGAGAACGACTAGTTGAGAGTCGAGGAAGACGCTAAGGTGATGAATATGATGACATTGGGAATCGGCCAAGAGGCCAATGACCACAGTGTATTCATCTTGGTTGTTGGTTGCTGGTCCCAAACATATGCCTCTTGAATGTAGCATTTCATGTGAGGGGGTGTAGAGAGCCCAAGCAGCTGAAGCGAGATTTTACGTCCAACGGCTGGCACCGTCGGCATAACCAATGTGGTAGGATGGTGGAGGAAGCATCTGTCAATAGCACAAAGGATAGTTTAGACAAGAGAGGAGGAGAAAAAAATATTAAAAACACTAGAAAATAAATAACCTAAAGTAGAATGACTACTTTTAAGCATAAAATTTCTTGAGATACAACCCGTTGACGGGTTCTTTGAGAGAGAGGCCTTTAAAAGAGGCCAGGATGTATGCGGCTTTGGTGAGGCAATGTTGGATAATGTAAGGGCCATGCCAAAGTGATTCAAATTTACCGTGGCCAAAGGTATCATGAGCGATATCATAAGCCAGGACAAGGTCACCTTCGCGGAATGACCAAACATTGACATGGCAATCAAAGGTAGCCTTGGATTGTTTTTTAGCTACCTCATTGTTCTGTAAGGAAGCTCGACGATCTTCATCCAATGACTCCAAGTTCAACAAGCGCTGCTCCATTGGAGAAGTGTCAGGTAATAGCTCAATTGCGATGCGTAAGGTGGGAATTTTGCACTCGATGGGAAGAGTTGCCTCGACCCCATGGACTAAATGGAATGGCGTGAAACTAGTAGCAGTATTTACTACCGTTCGATAAGCCAATAGCGTGGAAAATAACATATGATGCCAATTGGTTTTATGTTTATTAACCGTGCACTGTAACATGGTCTTGAGGACTTTGTTCACTGCCTCGACCTGTCTGTTTGACTGAGGGTAATATGGTGAGGAAAACTCATGAGAGAAGCCTAACCGAGAGGAGAGTTCGACAAATATCTCATTCTTGAAGTGTTTTCCGTGGTCGGAAATGAGTTGGAGGGGTACTCCAAAGCGGGATATGACGTGGTTAAAGAAAAAACGCGCTGCAGTGTCAACAGTGTTGTTGAAAGTGGGCATAGCTTCGGCCCATTTGGTGAAGTAATCAACGGCGACAACAATGTATTTGTGACCATTGCTGGAGGGGGGGTTACAAGTAATAAAGTCGATGCCCCATTTATAAAACAGGCTGACCGTAATGATAGGGTGAAGAAGAGCGGGGGGAGCTCGGGCTTTGTTGGCATAGAGCTGACATTGGTCACATCGTTTCACGGCATAAATGCAATCATGAAACAGGGTAGGCCAAAAGTAACTAGCTCGGATAATATTTTTAGCCGTGGATATACCCGAAAGATGGCCCCCACATGCGCCACTGTGGTAGTCGTTTAAGACTCCATCGGCCTCGTCAATAGTTAAGCAACGACAAAGAATGGTGTCCACGCCCTCCTAGTATAGGATGTCTACGATGAGGAGATAGCGGGGGGCCTGATGGCGAATACATCATCGATCATCTCGTGAAAGGTGGTTACCGAACTTTTGAGTTCGGAGGTAGACGAGGAGGTCGTCGTACCAAGGATCATTCGAAGTGATATAAAAGAGATGTTCGTCAAGAAAGTCAGTGTTGACAAGGGCACTGGTGGTGTCATAGGGGAGGGTCATAACCAGTTCGGTGAGAACAAGGGCCTTCTTAATCTTAGGTGTTGAGAACTCGAGGTCGTACTCCTGAAGGATAAATATCCATCGAGCGAATTTTTCATTAACTTGTCGACGACTGAGCAAGTATTGCATAGGGCTGGAATCTACGACGACCTTTGTGGTGTGAAGCATAATGTAATGGCGCAGTTTCTGGACTGCGAGGACAACTGCAAGAGAAAGTTTCTCTTCGTTTTTATACTTCAAGGGTGGCCTTGAGAGGTTCTTACTAACTTAGTAAATGACGTGTTCATGATTGTCATATCCGAGATGGATGAGGACATTGGCTACTGATACAGCTGATGCTGATACGTAGAGGATGTAGTCGCGATTGTAGTAAGGTGCACTAATTAAAGGTGCATTAGAAAGCGCTTCTTTAAGATCGTCAAATGACTGTTGAGCATAGTCATCCCAATGAAAAGGGATGTCGTGACATAGTAAGCAGAGGAAACCGTGTGCGCGTATGACGTAATCGGGAACAAAGCGTCTAAGAAAGTTAGCTTTTCCCTATAGACTCTGAAGTTGTCATAAATTCTGAGGAGGTGGAATTTTGGTGATAGATTTGACTTTGAGGGGGTCCATGGTAATACTGCTTTGGGAAATGATAAAACCGAGGAGGCGCCCTGTGGTGATGCAAAAAACACACTTGAGAGGATTCAAGCGGATGTTGTACTGGCGACACCGTTGAAAGATGATCCGTAAATCATCGAGATGTTGGNCACACATGAAAAACCAAATACCCAAAGTGAACAACATCTGAAAAGAATCAAAGATATGAACATGTATTTGATAAATTTGACTATGCACGTGCGTACCTGACCATGATATGAAAAAAGGCGCCCCAGGGGCTTAGGATAAAAAGAATCCCAGGGACTGTTGTGATGTAGGTGATGGGATGTTGATCCTATGGCTGAAGACGGTTTGAAAAATGGACACCTTGGGATCCTGGAATGGTGAGTGGAAGTTTGGAAAAAGGCTTATATATAGTTGTAGGGCCCACATTGCCACCTCATTTGTACCTGCTGCTATAGTGACTGGACGAGCGGTTTTTAGAGGAGATTTGGAGATTCAGGGAGGACGAGGCATCCGATCGACGTTCTGCAAGTATCAGGTTAGTGGTCTGATCATCCTGCATAGAAATAGGTTTTCAATTTTTGGGCAGGGTTTGTACGGAGGGTCATACAAGGGTGTTTAGGGGGTTTTTTATGGGGTGTGGGCCCACATGCGTGGGAGATTCGGTGAAAGGTGCGCATAAGTGAGCGCCTGTACACCGAATATATGCGCATGAGTGGGCGGTAGGGGGAATTTAAGGCGCACCCGAAGGACGCGCCTGTGTGTTGGACAAGCACGCATTGGTGTGCATCTGTATGGTAAACAAGCACGCTCAAGAGTGCACCTGTGAAGAAAACATGCATGCATTTAGGCGCACCTGTTCGGTATACAATCGCGCATATATGCGCGCCTGTGTATTGAACAGGCGTGCATGTGTGCACACCTGTGGGAACAAAAACCACTCCTAGGAGGCAAGGTTGAAGGGTAAAAAACGAGTCTTTTTTATGCTGTTGATGGTTGTCTGAGATGATATAGGACTCTGTGTTGTTTGCAGGTGGCCAACAGTGACGATGCCAATGCGGTGGCAAGAGCGAGATGGGGCCCAGTTGCGAGATTTTGTGGCCATTGAGGGGCTTGGTGTGCGGGCGACTTTGGCAACCTGTGGGTTGCTAAAGTTTTTTGAGTGCCCGTTGATACGGGCACAAGAGTATTTATTGCAGTTCCTGATTCAAATGTGGAGTCCAGAGCTGCACTGCTTCCTCATGCGAGGAGAGCAGATTCCCTTCACTGCGGTGGAGGATATTTATTTTCTGACTGGGCTCCCCTTTCGGGGAACGCCCCTACCGGTGGATCCGGTGTTGCCCAGGACCATTCCGCTGGCCGATATTGGCCAGAGATACTGCTCAGGTCAGGACTTCATGTCTGGGACTGTGGTGAGCATCAGTGCGATCAACTCCCTAGCTCATCGCTGTATAGTGGAAATGATTGTACGAGTATACGGGTCATTGGTGACCCAACGGATTAGTGGTGGCCAGCTGTTGGTGTTGGACAGAGTGTTGGATGGAGAGAAGTTCACTTGGGGACTGATGCTTCATGCTAGGATGGTGGCACAGTTGGACCACTATCGATCCACTGATGGAGGAGATTTTTCTTTCGGGTCTATCATAGTCGCCTGGTTTTTGGAGAGGGTGTCGATGCTGCGCCCGAGGGTTCTGCTGGAGATGCCAGGGGCACGAGAGCCGCGATTGAGGTGGTGGTCAACAGTTTTGGTTTGACATAGTGGTGGCAAAGGTGGCCACTTCTTTTCGGCAGAGGCGGCATAGATATGGCGGCAAATGTCACAGGTAGTACTTCGGTACCCCTATGCTGGGGTTGACTTCCGGGGTGACCCGGACATAGTGTTGCCTCCAGGGGAGGTGTTTGACCATCGAGGTACGTTTGGTATTGTGTATGTTTTTTATGTATATTGTTTTGTGAGATAGAAGTCCCGATGATATAGATGTTGATACTATCTGTTGTTTGTTGTTTTGTGCATGTGCAGATGTGGCACCTCGCGGGTGCGAGGTGGAGATGCAGAGAGTGCCGGCTCATCGAGATCTAGAGAGACGACCGTAGGGAGAGAGACGTCGATGGGAGGATGCTGCAGGGCGACCTGCTGAGCCTGAGAGGGTAGCGAGGAGGCGTCGGTTTTATGACCTTGATGCGGGGCCATCACACGCTCCTCCGACGGCGGCCGGAGTAGATTTTGATGACATACGTCGTCGTCTGGAGATGGTGTTGCAGGATGTGTCTGAGGGCATGTGGACGCATATCCAGGATGAGAGCTTCCTGGAGCAGTGTGTGGGGGTGTCGCCACCATGGCGGGCCATAGTGCGGTGAGCAGCAGTGCTTCCGGCGATGACTAGTGGATGCCTGTCGTCAGGGCAGGAAGGTCCTGTGGGTGGTCCTCCACTACCACCTGGGGCAGGTGGTGGGGTGATAGAGGCCCCATGAGTGGTGTATGATGTACATTTTTGTTGTTTATAGGCTGGTGAGCCGGTTTTTGTACCGAGGTACTGCATTGGCCTGTGGATACATGTATTTTTGTATGTAAACATTCGAATGGCCCAATGGGCCTTTTATATATACATGAGTATACATATTTTTGAGATCCTTATGTTTTCTACATGTTTTTGTTGATGTTTTTGCTAATTTCCATTCTATATATATATGTTGTGACAGGATTTGTGAGATGTTTATGTATGTGTAGCTTGATGTGATATATGCCAATCTAACACTATGTTAGCTAGTTTATTTGTTGTGTGATTCAATTGTCTTGGAATATGTGTAAATGTAATGGAATCAAAATGTCGAGATAATAGTCTAACCTGTAGGTATTTGCGAAAGAGGCACGAATCGCGTACACGGTATACATTGTTGAGCTGGAGAACGACTAGTTGAGAGTCGAGGAAGACGCTAAGGTGATGAATATGATGACATTGGGAATCGGCCAAGAGGCCAATGACCACAGTGTATTCATCTTGGTTGTTGGTTGCTGGTCCCAAACATATGCCTCTTGAATGTAGCATTTCATGTGAGGGGGTGTAGAGAGCCCAAGCAGCTGAAGCGAGATTTTACGTCCAACGGCTGGCACCGTCGGCATAACCAATGTGGTAGGATGGTGGAGGAAGCATCTGTCAATAGCACAAAGGATAGTTTAGACAAGAGAGGAGGAGAAAAAAATATTAAAAACACTAGAAAATAAATAACCTAAAGTAGAATGACTACTTTTAAGCATAAAATTTCTTGAGATACAACCCGTTGACGGGTTCTTTGAGAGAGAGGCCTTTAAAAGAGGCCAGGATGTATGCGGCTTTGGTGAGGCAATGTTGGATAATGTAAGGGCCATGCCAAAGTGATTCAAATTTACCGTGGCCAAAGGTATCATGAGCGATATCATAAGCCAGGACAAGGTCACCTTCGCGGAATGACCAAACATTGACATGGCAATCAAAGGTAGCCTTGGATTGTTTTTTAGCTACCTCATTGTTCTGTAAGGAAGCTCGACGATCTTCATCCAATGACTCCAAGTTCAACAAGCGCTGCTCCATTGGAGAAGTGTCAGGTAATAGCTCAATTGCGATGCGTAAGGTGGGAATTTTGCACTCGATGGGAAGAGTTGCCTCGACCCCATGGACTAAATGGAATGGCGTGAAACTAGTAGCAGTATTTACTACCGTTCGATAAGCCAATAGCGTGGAAAATAACATATGATGCCAATTGGTTTTATGTTTATTAACCGTGCACTGTAACATGGTCTTGAGGACTTTGTTCACTGCCTCGACCTGTCTGTTTTACTGAGGGTAATATGGTGAGGCAAACTCATGAGAGAAGCCTAACCGAGAGGAGAGTTCGACAAAGATCTCATTCTTGAAGTGTTTTCCGTGGTCGGAAATGAGTTGGAGGGGTACTCCAAAGCGGGATATGACGTGGTTAAAGAAAAACGCACTGCAGTGTCAGCAGTGTTGTTGAAAGTGGGCATAGATTTGGCCCATTTGGTGAAGTAATCAACGGTGACAACAATGTATCTGTGACCATTGCTGGAGGGGGGGTTACAAGTCATAAAGTCGATGCCCCATTTATAAAACAGGCCGACCGTAATGACAGGGTGAAGAAGAGCGGGGGGAGCTCGGGATTTGTTGGCATAGAGCTGACATTGGTCACATCGTTTCACGGCATAAATGCAATCATGAAACAGGGTAGGCCAAAAGTAACCGGCTCGGATAATATTTTTAGCCGTGGATATACCCGAAAGATGGCCCCCACATGCGCCACTGTGGCAGTCGTTTAAGACTCTATCGGCCTCGTCAATAGTTAAGCAACGACAAATAATGGTTTCCACGCCCTCCCAGTATAGGATGTCTCCAATGAGGAGATAGTGGGGGGCCTGATGGCGAATACATCATCGATCATCTCGTGAAAGGTGGTTACCGAAATTTTGAGTTCGGAGGTAGACGAGGAGGTCGCCGTACCAAGGATCATCCGAAGTGATATAAAAGAGATGTTCGTCAAGAAAGTCAGTGTTGACGAGGGCACTGGTGGTGTCATAGGGGAGGGTCATAACCAGTTCGGCGAGAACGAGGGCCTTCTTACTCTTAGGTGTTGAGAACTCGAGGTTGTACTCCTGAAGGATAAATATCCATCGAGCGAATTTGTCATTAACTTATTGACGACTGAGCAAGTATTGCATAGGGTTGGAATCTACGACGACCTTTGTGGTGCGAAGCATAATGTAATGGCGCAGTTTCTGGACTGCGAGGACAACTGCAAGAGCAAGTTTCTCTTCGTTTTTATACTTCAAGGGTGGACCTGAGAGTTTCCTACTAACGTATTAAATGACGTGTTCACGATTGTCATCTCCGAGATGGACGAGGACGTCGGCTACTGATACAGCTGATGTTGATACGTAGAGGATGTAGTCGCGATTGTAGTAAGGTGCACTAATTAAAGGTGCATTAGAAATCGCTTCTTTAAGATCGTCAAATGACTGTTGAGCATAGTCATCCCAATGAAAAGGGATGTCGTGACATAGTAAGCGGAGGAAACCGTGTGCACGTATGACGTAATTGGGAACAAAGTGTCTGAGAAAGTTAGCTTTTCCGTATAGACTCTGAAGTTGTCATAAATTCTGAGGAGGTGGAATTTCGGTGATAGCTTTGACTTTGAGGGGGTCCACGGTAATACCGCTTTGGGAAACGATAAAACCGAGGAGGCGCCCTGTGGTGATGCAAAAAACACACTTGAGAGGATTCAAGCGGATGTTGTACTGGCGACACCGTTGAAAGATGATCCGTAAATCATCGAGATGTTGGGTGCGTTTCTTGGATCAAGCTGTGAGGTCGTCCAAGTAGGCGAGGATGATTTCAGCTAGATCATGAAAGATGTATGTCATCGCTCGCTGGAAAGTTGCACTGGAATTTTTTAGGCCGAAAGGCATGACACGATATGCAAAAGTACCGCATGAGGTAATGAATGCGGTTTTATATTGATCGGCTAGGTGAATTTGAATTTGGTTATAGCCAAAGAATCCGTCCATAAAGGAAAGAGCTTCGTGGCCGGCACAATCGTCGATAATTTGATCGATGAAAGGCGTTGGAAAGTTGTCTTTTGGACATGCGTTATTGAGATTGCGAAAGTCTATGCAAACATGGATAGTGCCCTATTTTTTGTCGACAGGTACAGGGTTGAAAACCCATGAAGTGTAAGTAATGGGGTAAATAAACTCGATCGTACATAATTTGTCAATTTCGGCTGTAATAGCAGCGGCTTTGGATGGGTGTAGCGGTCGTTGTTTCTGGCGAACTGGTGTGATGTCAGGCCAGGTGTCGATGCAATGCTTGAAAATAGAGGGATCGAGGCCAGGCATTTCTGTGTATGACCAGGCGAAAATATCCCTATACTCCTGGAAGAGGGTTTTATATGCGGCGATTTCCTGAGGAGTGCAAGAAGCTCCAATGATGATTTCTTTGATGATGCTATTTTTAATGGAAATGTCGATTTTGATGGTGGGGGAAATGTTGGCCATATTACCTTCTTCAAAAGCGTCAGGGGCAGGAATGGGATTGTTGAACCAATCTATAGGCCCTGACGGGATAAAATCCTTGGTTTCGACCGTGTAAATGGGGTTTTGGTTAGGAAGCTTGAGGGCTTCCTGTGGAAAGAAGAGTGCACGATGATGTAGTGCATCCCAGGGAGAGTCCGGGTGGTGTAGCTCTTCGAGTATTTCCTCATCACATTGGAAACAATGGGAATATAATGGGTCGTGAGGAGTGATCTCGGTGACAATTTAGTTGCCTCTTGAGGATGAAGCAGAGGGGGTAATGCGAGGGGATGGTGAGGGTTCACTCAACATGAACCATATATTGAAGTACTGAGGGGTACTCATGGTGGTTGGGTGGAGAGTGGTCGTAGGGGAATGAGCAGGAGATTTGGGTGGGTTACGGGGTAAATCCTCAGATACGTCAGCTAAGAAACAAGGAGGCATTGGGAGTGCCTCGGGTTCAGACGAAATGACATGAATATCCTCAAGCGATGAGGTAATGTCAATTATCGCCTCTGCGGGTTGGTGAAGCAGAGCCAATTGACGTTGCTTATATTCAAGGATCATGGGACACTGGTATGTAAAATGAGCCAATGAATCG
>JZKD02S1596341.1:0-13921 GCA_000966675.3 Picea glauca | reverse complement strand
CTTACTTCTACAGAGCACAAAGCTTCCAGATCTAAAAATTTTAACTATTCTTACCTTTATCAGAGCACAGAGCTTATAGATATTACCTCTTTTTAATCAATAATTCCCACTTTTATCTTTCTTAGGGCACAAAGCTTCACGATATTACCTCTTTTCTTCAGATCCAATCTCATTTCTTCATATTGGGCTTCTTTCTTTAGCACGGAGCTTTATAAATCAAGTAGAATACTGCATGCTAGGGCACAGATCTACACACAGAGATTCCACAATTTTAGGAATAATCTTTTCGTGGATCTTCTTCTTTCTTGGTTCCCAACAATCACGGTTTCAGGTCCCAACAATGGAACCATTTGTTGGCACAAGGGCAGATTCAAGGTTCAATGCTACAACATCGCACCAACAAAGCCCTAACTACCGACCCTTTCGGCAACACCTGCGAAGCAGATGAAGTCTCACCCGAGGTAGAGGCAGGGGTGGTTGCAAGACTCAAGTGTATGCAACCTTAGCTGGGACACAAATCTACAATTGAACTATTTAATAAGGCACTTAGCACCGTCAGTTCCTCAGTATGCAAGCAGTATCCACTTCGCTAATATAAGAGCTTCGCAGTACTCACACTAATATACTGTATTCAAGCACTTAGCATAGGAAAATAGATCAGATCGAGTAGATCAAGCATTAAATATAACCATATATATTAGATCTAACATTCTCACATCTAATAAGCACAAAGGATAAGTAGATTTATCTAAATACATCCAAGCAATTAGAAAATAACATGTAAATCACATAAGATAAAGCACAAAGCATCATAACACAAGATTTGCGTGGTTCACCCGCACCCTGGGGATACATCCACCAACTCTTCTTATTTTTATTCTTCAGTCAATCAGTTACAAGCACAGAGCCTCAAAACCCTTACTCCGCACAGGACAGAAGATCTACGCAGCTCGCTAGATCCTTCTTCCTTGCATTACAGCACAAAGCCTTCTACAGTCTCGCACAAGGACTTACACTCAGCTCTGCAAGTCTTACATAGAATACACAAAGCCCTTACAATCCACACTATCACTTAGCCTTTAGCACTTAGCTTATATGCCTACTAGTTCTCTTTCTACATTGCCTAGCCTTCTATTTATACTTTACAAAATAGGCATAAACATGGGTAAAACCCATGGGCCGACATCCCAATCCCGTTACATTATCCCCAAAAACCCAAAAGGACCCAAAAGTGAGTCGAGATCCCTTGATCTTCGCTTCGTCTTGCGCTCGTCCTTCGACAGGTTGTCGAAGTCCCAACATAGGTCAATATGACCAAGAATCTCCCAAAACTTGGTCAAGGGCCAACACTTTCCTAAGAATAAGAGACCCTCTTGAGGGTTGTATAATTTTTCTAGAGTTACCTATGTTTTGTATGTTACACGTTGCATCATGTGTACCAACCTCCATAATCTAGACTCTTCTTCTCCTAGTTAGGATTGAAATTTTTGAGAGAAGCCTTGCAACAACACCAAGCCTACTTCTCAAACCTTGTAACAATAGAGCCAGAACCACCTTCTCTATCACTAGAACATTAATCCATGTTGAAACACCCTCCTATAATCCAATTAGTGAATTAGAATCTAGTAATGAGGAATCGAGATGATCCCAAAGAACACACTAAAAGGAATCAAAATTAAATTAAGACACAAGTTTTTTTAGTTATTTAAATATCTTAAGTAAAATTTTACTTTTACATTAAGGATTTTAATTTTTTTTCTATTTTGATTTATAAGCATTAATCATAGTTGTTACATGTCTCATCCCTATTGGGTTCTTGAATGCAACTTACTTCTCTCAATGCAATTATAATGTCATAAAATTACATTTAAAATGAAAACAAACTTCTTTAATTAACCGTCAATGATGCCATATATAACTATATAACTTGAACTCTCTACTTTTCACATAAACAAATAAATTAGATAAAAGGTTTCTACCCAACCATGAAAATTTTAGTTCCATGTCATGCTTGGTCAATTTAATATAATTATTAACATATTTCCAAAATACACTATTTTTTATTTCACTGCAATCATTATTTTAGTTTTTGTAATACACGGAAATGTTATTACATGACTCAAATCAATATACAAAACTATATAAAAATGCATATGTGACATTGTAATGCTATTGTATTCGATTATGATTGAGAATGATTCTAGAAGAACCATCTAATATTTTTAATCCTAGAAACCTAAGGCCATCACCCAAATTTGGATGTTGTGTGTGGATTTTATTCAGAGGGGAGCAAGGCCATCCAGCCTATCTAAACACCCATAATGGTTCTATTTCCTTTTTTACCACCCTTTTAAGGGAGAACTAACCACTTTCGTCAAATTTGAACATTGGTGGGGGCTAAGACAATACCCCACTTTCACCCACCTAGTTAACCTCTCATGGTTATTGTATTGCAATAGAAAAAAAAATAACATCAAACACCTTCATAATAAACACCAATGATCAAATTTAACCATGTTAATGGTCATCAAGAAATTTTTTGTTCATTATGGAAGGGTCAAAATATATCTACCCTAAAAATAAAGAGTTTACTTGACTTGTCAAACAAAAGAGATTTTTAAAAGGACAAGGTATTCAATGACCTATCATATGTTTATCTTTCATTTGTATCAAGAAAAGATAAGTGTGATGTACAAGTCAAGTGGAAAAGATGGTGTCATGTATATCCATGTATAACATTTTTTGACATGGGAAAAATGTGCTTCAACATACAAGTGGATCCCCCAATATGAGCTCCCAATTAGACTACAAACCATTTGGATTAGGAGACCCATCTAGATTCTAGCCTAACTACCATTATTGGGTTGAGGGGTGAAAAATGGTTTGAATGCAAAGGGGGTATGCAAATGCAAACTAAAATATTTGCAGAAATGAAACCTAACGTATCCTATCCTAGATAGTGACAACTAAGAGTAACTATTAAGCAGCTGAAAATGTTATCAATCCCCGTGATAGCTTTCTTCCAAATAGTTGTCAAAGAAAAACATGGTTAATAACACATTCATATAAAGCCTCGACCATATTAGTCTAAGTACACAATCACATACATAAATTTCTCATCATCTTAGAACAATTAATAAGAGAGAAAAAAAAACACTTTCAGAAAATTTATGTTCACGTAAGAAAAGTCTATAAGTGAAACACCATTCTTACAACATTTATAGACAACCCAACAGATTACTTGATGTAGTTCAAAGTAATCTCACTATTAGAAAACAAAATTTATCTCCAGGAAATTGGCCCTAAGGGATTCTCAATCTTATTTCAAAAAATAGTTCCCATAAATTACAATGGTTGAAGGGCCCTTTTCAAAGTGTGTCTCTTCCTTTACTTACAGTTTCATAAGTAACTACCTATGGGGGTTTCTTTAATTCTGCAAAAAGAAGTTCCATGTCTTTTCATATTCCCCTTTCAACTATTTTTACATGTGTTATAATAAGTACAAAATTGAGTATAGGTGACAAAAATACAAAATAGACGATGGTTGTGAATAATTTTGAATTTGTTGTTATGTCCCCTTCATTTGTTCTTGTCTTTCAGGTATGTCGTCCAAAATTCATGTTGTTTGAAAATGGAGACGATTCTATGGAACAATAACTACTCAAGTGCAGCCTCGTGAGTTGACGAATTTTTCAAGAGGGTCTTCATATCCATTGTCAAATTGACCATGAAGGCTTGGATCATGTTTTTGTTTCTAGATGGATTCATGAGATGATCATCCATCAGGTCGATTGTTACTCTGGTTGCATCTTTGGCATCTATTTACCTCTACTTCATATTTAGCTCGACCTCTGAGAAGCTCTTCTCATCAGTCTTCATCTTCCCTATTTCATTGATCTGCGGAAGATGTCCTTTGTGCATTAAGATGTGTTTCATCTTGTGGAGTTGTGTGCAGCTCAGAAGTGAATTCTTTAAGTCCTTTTCCACCTTCTCATCGACTTATTCACATTTATCGAGGGTAGCATAAGTGATCTTTCTTTGCCATCATAATATGTGTGGTATATTTTATGGGGCATATGGATTCTCAATGTTCCAATGCTGCATTTCATTAATACCTTCCCTAATGGCAGCAATGTCTATGTTTTTGGCTTGTGGTCTACTATGTTGCACCATAATTTGTGTCGTCAATTGTTGGAAGACTTGCATATTTTTGTACATATCTTTCTCCATCTCATGAAGTTTTTTCCTAACTTTATTAGCACAACTTTCTCGGTGCACGTTCTAAACTCTCTAATGTTTTCCTTGCCTCTTTTGTTGCATCTAACCTCTTCCTCTAGTTCCTGAATCCTATCATCCTTTTCTTCATTCTCGTGCACCAAGTACTTAAGATTCTGCTCTGATGCCAATGTGAAGATGAAGCTAGTTGAAGTGATTTATAGCAAAACCTTTCTAACATTTGTTTTCATGGCGGTTTATGTAGTCATTGATAGTGGAGCTTTCCCAGTCACTAGGAGCTTCCTAGTATTCTACAACACTATCTTGCCAAAATATTTATCGAACCTGGAGGTGTCCAGATTGGAAACCTTTAGATCCTTGGAGGGTGTGAATAGTCCCATCCCTAGATCACCCAACAAAAAGTGTCCTCCCATGAGTGGAATCTCAGTTGACAACCCTAGAATGTCTATATCCACGAGGATGGTTCATCGTTTCTTTATTCCTCGTACTTCTTCATTTGTTCCTCTGTTGTTTCCTTCATTGTTGCCTCTTCAAATGCTTTCGATGTTTCCTCTACTTCTGTGACTACATTTTCTACTGCTTCGACTTCTACTTCTGCTTTTGCTTCAGTTGTTGTTGTTTTTTCTTCAGTTGATGATACTTTTTCTTCTACTCTAGCGGCTTCTTCTTCTTGTTTTTGTTTCTTCCACTCAACTTCTTCCTCATTTTTCTTTCTTATTTTCTCCTTCTTCCTTTTTTATTTTGTAGTGGTTTTGGCTAATAGTGCTTCTTTTACCTCCTTCTATTTTTGTTTTTCATCCTCCTATTCTTTCATTTTATTTTTTCCCTATGATTCAATAGCTTCTACTTCTTTAATTTTCCTCTCCTCTTCAGTGAATGTCGCTTCTAAAGTTGTTGTCATTGTTTCTGCCTCTATTCTTGTCACTGCCTCTTCTTCGACCTTATTTTGGGATTCTCAAACTCGGTATTCATCTGTTATCATTCCTAGTGGATTTACCCTCCTTTCGAAGATCACATTGTGGTATGTCCTCACATGGTGGTGGATTTCCTCTTCTTCTCAAATGTTGGTTGTATATTCCCATTTGTACCTATAGCTTATGCATTGATCTTTGACCACATCTAGAGGATCATGCCTTCATAATATTTCCTCTTCAAAGTGAAAAGACATCAATGTGTTTACCTCATCTTGTGCCTCCTTAATGTATTCAAATGAATAGGACACAACCCAAAGTGGGAGAGGCGAGATATCCTTCTTGTCTTTTTATAGTGTTGAGCCAACCCCATGCATGACATTCTAGTAGGAGATCTCATGTAGCACCTAATTTTCCATAATGAAATTCTGAAAAAAGTGTGGGGATTTGGTAGCTCTGTATATCCTGAGGTATGTTCCATACTCTAGGAGGTACCAATCCCCTATCCTCTTAACTATAGCTTGGGTTTTTTTTTCCACGCATGGTGTAGGTGAGTCAAATATAAGTTGGTACAAAGGAGCCAAGAAGTTGTCGCAGTTTTTATGATACTAAATTCAATACTTGTGCTCCCACAATATCTTGCAGTAGATGTGGATCGGGGGATCACTAGGTTTTCAATTCCAGCCCATCTCTGGGAATGAGTGGCATATCCACATCATGTCCAGGAGATACAAGGATATATGGAAGCTTGGGAACTCCTTTGGCATAGTATTCCTTGTTTCCCTGATTTCTTCTTCCAAATATGATGATAAAATAGTATCCCAATTAAAGGTTGACCTGACATCTGCAACATAGTATATAAGGGGCACCTAGGTTACCCTGAACCTATAAGCATCGGGATCCCCGTATAGTATGCATAGCATGGCCACTACATATTGATATGGCTTTTTGAGCAGACTGGTGGGGTACTCGCCTAACAATATTGACTTGAATACTTTGTTGGGTTTGTACCAGGCCTTTAGAAACTCTTTTGGATTTTCCAAGAACTTATTTATGAGCTTATCATCCAATGATTTCTCTTTGTCTTTCAAGTGGTAAAAAGAAGAAATTATCAAAGACTAAAAGGAGGTGATTGGGTGGATTTTAGCATTTAAAATGTATCTTGTTTCCAGATCAACATGTCTTACAATCCATGAAATAACTTATGTGCAGGGAAACACTATTGTGTGTGTTGAAACCTTGTATAGCTTGGACCTCCTAATATTTATGAACATCTGGAGGTCGGGATCATCTTCTACCATCTGGGGTAAGGTCTATTTATTAAACATTTGACACATTTCACCCCATTTGATCAAATTATATTTGTCAATAACACATTTCATGTCATCGTACATAGGCCTCGAGGTATCGACATCTTCTTCTTGTGCATTTATGCTTATGGAGGACTCTTCGACAGGGGCCTTTTCGGTGCTTTTTTAGTGTTTGAGAGAAATATTCATTGTTAAATCTGTAAAAGGAGATATATTCATCATTAGTCTCAAGAAAATTTAGCGTTAAATAGATACATTAGATGTTCATTGACTAAAAGAGGCAAATAATGACAAAAGAGATATCTTGGTTTCCTGTCTGGGTGATTTTCTAATATTTTTGGTGGAATCAATGACTTGGACATTTTTGCACCGATACATACATGTATCGACACTTAACTGGTGATCGTTGTGAGTAAAGGCAGCCATATCAGTGGTTAGAAAAAATTGTTCATCGACGCTGCAAGTTATATCATTGGCAATCCCAAGATCAATGTCAATGAAGGAGGGATAATTTGTATTGGCCTCAAATATATAATCGATTCTGATGAGAAGAGGGTTATATTGGTTTTCATTAATTGATTTTTTTTAGTGAGGAAATAAGTGTTTCAATGCTTAAATTTTGATCATTGTCGATAAGGATGGGATGGCCATATCGGCACCGATCATATGATCATCACTAAAATTCCAAGTGGGATCCAAGGAAACGTCTAGTTTTTTACTAGAAGGATGGGCCCAAAACGATATCACTACTTTTCACAAACAATGAAGTGGAGGGGGTTAGGTAGGGCGTCAATGAGGATCTTGATTTTCCATGAATGAGAAGGAATCATAGGGATAAGGGGATAGATTTGAAAATGATCACCATGACCTTCCAAAGCAGAGGTGTTAGGGCACAGTCGAGGGGAAAACCATAGTGGATCTTGGGGTGTTGAGGGCACGAATGGATTTTTAAAGAGTAAGAGGAGAGGAGAATGCCATGGATAGGGGCACAACCAAAAGGTAAAACATGAGGGAGGTACTCCACATACAAAACAAATGATAGAAAACGCAAACGCAAACCCCAACTTATGAAAAATACACATGCAAAGGAACAGGTCACCTACCGAAAACTGCAGTTGTGGAACATAGGCATGAGGGGTCAGGTGCTCGCAAAATATTTTTCTCAAGAATAACTCTTCCAAACTTCCACTCTGAGTGCTTAGTGAACAACAGTGCAATTTGTTTTGGGTAGGCCTAGGATTTATAGCCTTCGTTGTGCCCTTAGCACTAGGATCGATGCAAAAAGGGGTGCAAACTTACCTTTTAGGTGTGGGTTGTTTCAATGTATCAGTGATGATATAAATATTGTCACCAACATGTCGGTGATAATGAGAGAATTGTTTCCTATTGTATAGGCATGTAAGGGATGATGGTTTTCGGTTGTATCAATGTGTAAGGGATGATGATTTATGATGTGTTGGCATCCATGGGGAGATGGTCATCGATTTATCGATGCTCCAAGATTGATTGTTCATCGATACACCAAATCTTTATGAAATATTTTTATAAGATTTGGACCATTTCTTTGTATCGGCTGGAAGACTCCCAAATTGTTGACACTAGTTGATTATATCGATGAGGTAAACCTTTCCTCTGCCGACATTTCCTATGTCGTTGGGTCTAAGGAGTCTCTAAAAAGTAAGTAAAATTATTCAAAACGATCTCAACTCCTCTTAAATCAAACTTAAAATCTTATAACAAGATGTAAGGCCTTGAAAAATAAAAGGGAGGGTCCGTATTTCTTGAGAAATAATTTGTCTCTATGAGAAAAAAGACAATAAATAAGGGAAGTTGTTGGTGTCAACAAAAAAATTAGCAACACATTGATCGAAACCATGAATCTCTGCAATAAAAATCTAGACTACATGGTATGAGGAAAAGAAATTCTACTATGCATAAACCAAAGGGAGAGTGAGTAGGTCCCACTAATATTTATGTGATGAGACAAAGTTGGATATGTCGAGAATGAGTTTCTAGTCATACACAGATCTTTGTTGATCATAACATTATCCCTTTAATCTGAGCCATAGTGGGAGGCAAGTGAGGTAATTCAAGGCATTCATGCATCAAGAATACTGAAAATACAAGTTGATTACGCATTGCTTTTTTGTTTCTTTAATTCTAGTGAGTGTCCATAGCCCTGAAGGAGTCACCCTGGTGTCACAAGACTTTCTCTTTTTCTAGTGAGAATCCATAGCCCCGACAGAGATACTTGCATGTCCCACATGAGTTGTAATTTCTTTCCCCAATCTTTTACCTTTATAAAAATAATTTTCTCTTGATTTTTAGAGAGAGGTGGATGGGGGGATTCCATTTTTCCTTTAAAGGCATGATCGGTGACACTTGTGAAACTGAGATCTTCCAGCTTGATTATAGGTGAGCTACCTTTCTGCACAATCTTCCTTGAGTACTACAGATGCTTCTAAAATGTTGGCATTAGCTTATTAATTTCACATGAAGCACAAAGCCTGCTCTTGGGTGTGACCATTAGCTCATTCTTGTCAAGACTATGAATGAAAATTACCATGTATCACTAAATCATGTTCTTGTGTGGAATCTAACATTTAACCATACACATTAATGATTTTTTAGAACAAAGAAAAGTCATTTCTAGAAGTGAAATGCAAATTTTCGGGCTTCTAGGTACCAGTGTGCCACACTCATGATCAATGTTAATATTCATGACATCAAATGATATGGGGAATATAAATTAAAAAAGGTCATAATAAATAGAGGTAACTCTAAAAAAAATTAAAAAAAAACATGAAAGTAAAGGGCATAAGGGAGAAAACAGTCAAGCAAAACCAAAAAGGAAAAGAAAACTGCAATATTAGAAAGAAGGGAGAATTGACTCATTTTATTTATGTATAGAAGAACTGCCTTGAAAGGATAGCTAAAGTGGTGTTTGAGAACTTGGTCATTAATAGGGAGGAGATCCACATCCCCTTCAAGGTTTTTCAATCTATACATTCCCATGCTAATATTTTTCTTAATCCTGAAAGGACCCAACCACAGTTGTTGGAATTTAGAGTGTTTGACTTTATCCTTGTGTGTCTTGTCCCATTTTAGAGCCAGATCACCAATCTAAAAGACTTTTTCGTCGGCATATTTCTTATCAAACCATTAATTTATGGTATGTTGGTGAGCATCAAATTCTATTTTGAATTTGGCTCAGTCTTCTTCCAATTTAACCAAGGTGGTTATTCTTTTCTAGATGGCAGGACATTCCCTCCTGTGTGATTGTTGTGTAAGTTGGAGGGAAGGAAGGAAGATGTTCAGGGGGAGGATTAGTTCCTTCCTGTAAACAAGAACATATGGGTAGGTTCATATGGATGCTTTCAGAGTGACCATGTCTACCCAAAGAGTGTTAAGTATAGTGTTGTGTCAATTTCTCTATTCATCTACTACGATTCACTTCAGGATACAGATTAGGTTCTTTTTGGTGGATTCATCTAGGCCATTCCCTTGGGGGTAATAGTTAGCTACATATTTTGGAACAATTCCTTTTTATAAAGTGAACTCTGTCAATTTCAAAGAAGATAAACAAGTAGCATTGTCAAAAAAAAGTGTAGCAAGTACTCCAAACCTGGTAATGATGTGTTGTTCCGAAAAAATAATCAGCACTTGTTCGTTTACCTTAGTTAACAGTATGTATTTCATCCATCATGTGAAATATTTAGTGGTTGTGAGAATATACATGTGTTGTATGGATGAATGAGGGTTGATCTCACCAATGATGTCTAAACCCCACTTTTCAAATATTTCTTCGACGACTACTTGTTGGAGTGTAACAGTACACCTACTCTCTCTTCTAGAGGATTTATAGCAAATATAATAGCTCCAAAAGTAAGCATGTGCATATTTAAATACCATAGGCCAATAGCATCCAGCTCTCATAATTTTATGAGTTTTAGTTTCTCCTACAAAATTTCCTCCATCTAGTCCGTCATGAAGTTCCCTAAGGACGTTTTTGGCATCTTGTTTATCCAGGCATCTGAGAAGAACTCCGCCATAGTTTCTTCTAAAAAGGATACCATGGACTAACTGATATTATGTAGATTTTAACATCAGTGCTCTTTTCTTCTTAGCATTAAGGTGTTCAGGAGAGGTGTCGTGTTGTAGATACTTCTTGGTATCACTGTACCATGAATTCTATGAAGGTTGTTTTGCATGCAGTATTGGTTCTTCTTTCCAAACCTCTTATTTTTATTTTCTAAATCCATGGCTTTAGTCACCAATTTTTAAAGGTATTGGCCTTTGATGATAGTCACAAGATTAAATTCTAGGCCATTTTCTTGCAAGTTCGTCATCCAATTTTCTCATCTTTTTCCCATCTCCTTTTGTACAAACATAGATCTTATAGTTGGGTGAGGAATGATTACCTTGGTATGGTTCTTTAATATGTAAGGTCTAAATTGTTTAATGGCTTTGTGAACAAAAAACGCTTTCTTTTCCACTGGTGGGTAGTTCAATTAATTACCTTGAAGAATTGTGCTCATGAAGGCTATGGGACGTTCATTCCCTTGCAAATATTTCTAGGTGAGCACTGTAGCAAGGGCATGATCAAAGGTAAATGCATACAACAAGAAATATTTGGAGAAGTCTAGACTTTGTAGTGCAGGGGTTGTTGTTATGTGAGCTTTAACTCTATCAAAGGCTTCATTTTCAACAGACGTCCATTTGAACTGTGTATTTCTTGATAATTTGTTGAATAGGTTTGACTATCTCAGCAAATTCAAACACGAATCTCTGTATGAAATTTATCTTTCCAAAAATTGACTGCATCGATTTCTTGTTGTTTGGAAATGGGATTTTCATGATAGATTTAGTACATTATGAATTGATAGAGATCCCATCTTTAGAAATTATATCCCCCAACAATTTTCCTTCTGAAACAACAAAGATTCTCTTCTTTAGATTGATACAATACTTCCTGCATCTTTCAAAAATCTGTTTTAGATGGTGTGGGTGATTATATATTTTCTTGGAATACACCATGACATCATCGAGGTATATAAAACCAATTAGACCCTTGAATGTTATGTCCATTTCTCTTCGGACATTTTAACTTGCATTGATCAAGCCAAAGGGAATCCTTCTATATGTGAATGTTCCCCACTTAGTTATGAAAGTGGTTTTTATTCAATCGAGTTCCACTACAAGAACCTGATTGTATCCAAAGAACCCGTCTAATAAAGAAAACATATGTGAACCAGAGATGAGTTTGAGTATTTGTTCCATAGGGGTAATAGGATAGTTGTATTTGTCAGAGGCTCGGTTCAGATTTTTGAAATCTACAAACAGGATGATTTCCCGAGACTTCTTTCTCACTGGTACCATATTTGAAACCCAAGTAGAATATCAAACTTTAAAAATAATATAAGCATCTAGAATATTTTTCAGCTCCTATTGGATCAACAACTCAAGAGTGGGATGCATTTTCATGATTTTATACTTAAAATGTTTGACACCTTCTTTGTTGGGAATAATATGTTGAATGATGCGAGTGTCATGTGTTTTCAGGTCCTCATAAGTCCATGCAAACACTTTCTGATATTTATTAAACAACTGCGTTAAAGTATGCTTCTCTAATTCTAAATATCAAGTGCCTAATTTAATGAAATTTGGATGTTTGGGAGTGCCCATATTTACCAAGGAGTGCATCATAGTTGAGTTTTTCATCTTGGGGTTTGTTGTTGCTCTGAATCTGAACTACAAAGAAAAAATATTTTCAAGTGATAATACATTTAATGGGAGGCAATTACTCTTGATCTTATTTAGCTCATCCTGATATTCATGTATATTATGTTGTTGTACTTCAACATCTATCACATAATCCTGGAACATGCCTACATTGGAAAGGAAATCTATAAGTTGGGAGCCTTCATTGAATACCCTCCAGTTAGTGACGTTATCAGTGTTGGAATATTTACCAATTCTGAGAGGAGGGGTGAATCGGTATTGAGAACTTTTTACCATTTTTAATCACAACATGTAAGCATTAACTTATCAACGATTCCATTCACTTATGATTTTATTTAACATATCATAAATACTTAACCATAAATAGTAACATTTAACAATGCATCACCTCATACACAGTGCACAAGATACCAGAAAACCTTCTCCAATTTGTGGATCCGATACTTCCTTCTTCGCACTCCTCCTCTACCTCAGATTAACTAAGAGATCACATACTTTATTTATTGCTTACTTTATTAATAAAATGAGAGAACTATTTGTGTGTATTTATATTATTCCAAGTAACTATTTTACTTAAATTTAGGGCCAACCTGTAACTTCTTAATTGCAACCACTTTTCTCCTTTAATTGATTTTGGGGCCAACTTGTAACTTCTTGTTGCAACCATTTGGGGGATTTTTAATCATACTTTGGGGCTTCATATTTAAGAGGGTATAACTTATCAACCATGAGGAACCACGTGGCATACCACATACCATTGGAAATGGCATGACGAGAACAATCCATCTATGAGAGTTTTGCATGCATTTTCAATGTTCTTCACACCTTTTTTCTTCAAACAAATTTGGGCTTCCTGACCACACCTCTAGGGATTATTAATCACTTAAACATATTTATAGGGCTTATTGTAGACTTATTCAAAGCATATTCTCGTGAGGGCCATTCTCAAATATACTCCATAAGGTGACCACTTTGGAGACTTTTGCAAATACACCCATTACTTGTAGAGACTTCCAAACTTGCTTCGGGGTTTCTTTTAGGGTTGACATCAATGAAAACCAACTTTCCAATATTGAAATCTATTGAGACCTAAGTATGCACCCCTACCCCTCCTCTCTCATCTCCCTATACCTTCATCAAAATAATTTCTCTTTTGGTTGGTTAAGTTGGTTTCCCATTACTAAATGACTCAACTTTTTATCATTATCTTTCTTGATTGATTCTTTGCACCAATTTTTTTTTTTTTTCTTGAAGGATAATTTCATGTCATGGTTTGGGTTCAAAACACTTGTCATTATTTTTACCATTGATTGAGCATGCAGTAGGTCGATCAAGTCCTTTATATGCACAAGAAACATCCAAAAAGAAATATGCAGCAATCCATTTCAAGCTTATCTTGTAACAACCAGATTTAAATTGTTGATGGTCGAGATCCAACAATCAATTAAGATCAACGGCTCTTGTGCATTTGTAGATTCAAAATCGCGAGGGGTTTAAAACACAAATAAATGTGTAGTATTACTTCAATACTTCGGCGTTCAGGCGTCCAAGATTGTTAGTTTTTCAATCCTAAAAATCCTCGAAGTGCTAGAGCCCCTAATTTTCGAAGTGGATCCTCACTGCCATGACACTTCACGAGTTCGGTCATCCGGGAGATTTTGATCTAGAAAAAACACAGAGCCCTGGAGCCCCGAAGTGCCGAAGTGTCCGAGTATTTTTCAG
>JZKD02S1596330.1:106861-133553 GCA_000966675.3 Picea glauca | reverse complement strand
TTTAACATCACGGAGTGGCTTAACAACACACTCCGTCACCGACTGTCCTACACCTCGGGGACCAAGGAAAGATTATTAACCTTTGATGCTTATGCCTTTAAAACATCACTTCACTTTGACCTTGAGATCTTCCTTTGTATAACCAAATAAAAGGCAACGATATTATGGCTCAAACATGATGATATGGATTGCATAGGTGGATGAATTTTAGTATAATGGCTTAAGAGAAAATAGTTAGAGGGAGCAATTAGACCTTCAAATCCTTATGTTAGTAGAAGTGATTACTCATATGTAAGAGGATGTTTGATACACACTCTTTCTCCAAAATTATAGCCAAAATATACAACATAGCATCGAATTAGAGGGATGTGATGTATTTACCTTAATAATGTTGATGTGTTTGTAGCATCGGGAGTTATTCCCACATTATCCTAGGTGTCAGGCATGTGGGATCCATTCTTGACACTCACATTGTGATTTTTCCTTGTAAAACTCCTTTGTGTGAGGTGTGGAGTTTTGTGAGTTTGTTGATGGGTTTTGTGGGCTTGATGATGGGTTTTATGGGCTTGTTGATGGGTTTTGTGGGCTTGTTGATGGGTTTTGTGGGTTTGTGAGATGATTATACAAACCTAATTTAGTGTTGAGTTTGAGTGAAGGGATTCTAAGTGGTTTAGGGGCTTCTTCCATACCCTTTTGAGATCAAGTGTGAAGTTGAAAGATAAGAGTGAGAGTGATATTCATTCTTATATATAGGCCATGTAGACCCCAACCAACGATGGAGAAGGCCGAGTAGTTTTTGCAAGAAGTGAAAACTTGCCTCATACTTGTGCTTATCTAGGATAGCCAACAACCAAGTTAGCCTAACCATAGATTTTTGGGACATCCTTTGAGGGCTGAAACAGTAACCCTAGCTGCAGTTTTTTGGGGTAGCTTCTAAGGGTTGGAACAGTTAGCCTAGCCACATTTTTGGGCATCTTTTGAGGGCTGGTACATTAAGGTTGAAGGGATAGAGAAGAGACCATGAAGGCTTGCTCAAGTGACCATCAAGCAAAGAAAGGCCTCTTTGGGTTTTAGCATGTGTAAAGGTTGAAATTTGACCTTAATAAAGTGAACAAAATTTTGGCACAAACTGAGGAGGGTTTCTACAATGGACAAGGGATTTTCTGTGTAAGTGTACCCTTGTGTTTTTTTGTTTTCTTTCTGTGTAAGAAAGGGTCATTTTCCCTGGTATGAGAGCCCGAATTTTGAGTAATGTTTTAATGAATAATTATTTAAATTGAACTCAAATTTCTAAGTATTGTGTATGATCTAATTGATGGTGTTGTATTTTCCACTATGCTAAGTTGTTAGACATCTTAGTGTGTTTATGCTAACAATTCAAAATGTGTGATTTCTATGTGTATTGTTGAGAACCTAGACTAGACATGAGGTGTGTTCAAAATATAACATGGTATCAGAGCTGAGGCTTTGAAAAGAGCAGTTGGATCTCAACTTTACACTGGTAACAACCTTGAAAAGGAGTTGTAGCAGATTTGAAAACTGAGTATCTTGGAATTCTGGGTAAAGGTCCAATAGTGAAGATGGTTTTTGGATTTGTTAGCACTCTGTAAATCTGTTCGGATGATAGACATACGACATAGGTAAATTTTTCAACCAACTTTGAAACCCAAAACTAGCCTTTCAGATCTGGAGAGGGCTCTCTTGGGAGACACAGTCTCAACACGAGATATGGCGTTAAAGCTGTGGCTAGATTTAACAATGTTAGATAATAAATTTTGGTTTCATTGGTGTAAGATAGTAGGAACTTGGGCTATGGAGTCGATTCGAGGAAATGATGGAAACAAATGACTCGATGACTGAGCTTGAGAGGATAAAGGATAAGCGAGCAACAGTCTTCAGTGTAAAATCATTGAGTGAGGCGGGGAGAAAAACATAAAAAGAAACTTGGAGCACCCCTGAGGATGAATTCAGAGTTAACTTTTAGAGGAAATACATTTTGTCTAAATGGCGTGAACAAGGGGCGTTGTGTAGTGAATCCACATGTTTGAAATTTCATTCCGAATTAGACAAAAAAATATATGAATAAAGAAAACATGAATTACATATGCAAGGAAGGGAAAACAATACATCCGACTGCTACAATTAGAATCTTTTCATCAAACTATATGACTTTTGCATCAAGCATCAAACGAACTCAAATTACATGAAATAGATGTTGTCTATACTAAATTTTGCCAACCAACCTAGCTTATATCGAAAAGATCAAATATATAAATGAGGGCGCCACTTGGGCTACCCTACTCTTCTAACTGCTACCTCTACAAACTAGGAAACTGACTGTTCTTCATTACAAAACTCTTCACATGACGTTTTCCAAAAATAGACAACAAATACATCTGGCTACATCATGATTGTTTGTAATCTGCCATGGGGATTCAATTATTGATTATGTATCATCATGGGGAATGATGTGTTAATGCTGTCCTTCGACCATATATCTGGGTGGACAAGTATTTGTCAGAGTCCCACTGTCTACTATAACGGCTTTGATTTTCTGTCGCGCGCTCATTTTCTTGGGGAAGTGCATGTGACGAGTGGCTGTAGATAGTCACAGTCGTTATTAAAATGGAAAAATGTCTTGGGCGATGTATCCTTCAAAATTGTCAATATTTTCCTTCTATTTGTGAATACAGGAATGAACTCGGCTAATCTTGTGTCTTCTGCTCGTTGGCGAGAGCTGCACGGGGTATCTCTTCGACTGCTTCACATTCTCTAGAGTGTTTGGAATACCTTTTTTTCGACAACCGTTGTGCTTTGCGCAACTGTACAATTGTATCCTGCGCCTCTCTGAGCTGTCTTTTGAGCCGCATCACGTTCCCTTCGCGATGCGGAGATGCTGATACTTCCGTGGTCTTTGTCGCCAGCTGTTGTCTCAACTCCCTATTTTCTTGGTACAGTTCATGGATGGCTAGCTTCGCTTGCTTCAGCTATTGAGATGTCTCTTGATCATTTGTACCCGCAACATCCATCCTCCTCGTTCTTCTCCCACTTTCTCGGTTGGTACCTTCCAAAGGCTCCAGGCGGACGATGCGCATAAGTAATTGTTCAGTGATCGGTTGTGCATGCGGCTCATCTGAGATTCGAGTTTCCCCAACTTCCTTGTTCTTCCTTGGTCTTCCCCTTCTTCAAGGTATCCATTGTTGGGGAGATAGGGATTCCACTATACTTCCTTCCTACGTAGTTCCTTTCACTCCAAGTTTTGCGTGGTGTGATGTCATCATTCCCGTGGGTAAAGGAAAAATCCCTTTTTTATCCTTGGGGATGCTTGTTGTGAGTGAGAATGAATCCCAATCACTATGGGGCTCGGGTCTTGCGACCCTACCACTATGTGTACCCTTATTGATGTTCTAAGAGGTCGCCATGGCACGATCGATATATGTCTTGCGCGCAATATATCAGGGGGATTCCCAAGATGGAGAATTAGATCGACCTTGGCCTACGAGAAGACTTACAGACAGAGCTTGAATTTGATTTCGTGAACAAAATGTATGTAGAACCTCTGGGATTTATAACAGATCAAGTGGAAGGAAGAATCATGCCAAAGAACACTGAATTCACGACGACTAGATGTTTCAAATCGAACCGCAGGTTTTCCATAACACATCCCTGCATGTAAGGTGCAGGCGATAATGGCTGCAGGGCATACGTGATGCGAACACCGCAATTTTTCATTCCTTCGACCTTCATGATGAATTGATAATAGTTATAGTAACTACCAAAGTGACCTCCATTAACTACCTGACTCGACTTGGGGCATGTAGAGACTAACTTTGACACGACCCGAATTTCTGGGAACAACATACCTGTACCATTCATGTATGTTTTGACTCTGACATCCCTTCCTGCTTCCAAGGGCCAACCAACCACTTGCTGAATTCAACCCCTTCATTGCTACGTACGTGACTTCATGTGTTTTGACACATGGGATATAACTCCACTGAAAATCGACTATAATTGAAAGAAAATTGGTGGCACTAACAGCTGGCTCCAACGGGGATGCTATACTCGCTGCGAGGTAGCAAAGAATAGTAGACCAAGTGCTTGACCATTGGGCCTTATTTCAACTTTTAAACACTGTAATATGAAAAAAAGGATGCAACCTAAACCTATCTACGTAGTTTCTAAAAGACTCATCATAAAACTCAGGGCCTTCACTTTGGGCTTCAATTTTATGCTGACCTATTGACTTGACACAAAAATAAAATGATTATTTACAATGACAAATGACTTAAACGGAATTTATTTCATCAGATAATGTTTGAGGAACCTGCTGTTTACAGGCCCCCAAACAACACACTCCCCTTTTAGTTTTTCCAGAAAATAAGCATTATTTCTGTGATGTGCACCGATTCTGAATGGACCCATCGACAAGTTATTGAACTTTTTGTGCTTTCCTTTGTCCTCATTTCTCGCGTCCCATCTCAACACTAGATCACCCAACTAGAAATCCTCTAGATTGGAAGGCTTGTCAAAGGATTTCTTCATCTTTTCCTGGTGGATCTATGATCGATTGGACACTTGTTCCCTCATCTCCTATGTGTGAACCAAATGATTTATTCTTCTTTGCGCATCATTTGGCTTGGCCTCCTGGGCTTGCAACAATTTTCTGACGGGCAACCCCACTGTTGTAGGAAAATTGTGTTTGCGACGTATACAATCTAGAAAGGTGACATTTATATGGACTTCTTGGTGGTAACCTGATCTTCCCACAATGCATAGATAAGATTTTTATTTCGGGATTTCTTATTGTCTTGCAGGAGCCTTTTGATAATCCGGTTTAGGATTTTATCCCAGGATTCTACTAACCCGTTTCCTTGTGGGTAGTACATTGTAGAATGCTCCAGGGTTATATTGTAATCCTGACAAAAACTTTCCATCCTCTTAGACTTGAATGCGACTGGATTGTTTGTTATGATCTTGATGGGGCATCCGAACCTCGACAAGATGTTTGTCTCCAGGAATTGGATGATGACTGCGTCAATAGCTTGCTTCGTGGGGATCACTTCTATCCATTTCGTGGAGTAGTCAGTGGCCGTGAGTATCCATTTATGCTGCGTCGAGGATGGCGTATTTATTTCCCCTATGAAATCCAAACCCCATTGCATGAATGGTGCCTCGACTGAAATCGGCTTTAGTGGCAGGGGTTGTAGCTTTCTTCTTTCGTCGAAAATCTGACATTTGTGGCAGTTGGAGACTTCTTTGTACACGTCTGCGAATATTGTAGGCCAGTAGTAACCCGCCCTTAGGATTTTGTGCGCAGGGGTTTTCCAGTAATGGTGTCCCCCGCAGTCTCCCTTGTGAAATTATTCTGTGGCTCGCTTTGCATCATTCTTCAGCAAACAACTCAACAACATTCCCCCAGGATCTTTCCAGTAGAGTGAGTTGTCCAGGATACAAAACTTAACCACTTTAAGCTTGAGAAATCTGGCCTTAGTCTTACTTACGACCGGAGGGGCCTGTATATTCTTCAACAGATAGATGATATTTGCATACCACAATGAATTGAAAAACTCCTAGGACACCTGTGCAATCGTTTCTTCTTGAAGACTCTCTGACAAATCGGTGATGAAATTTATTCCCACAACATCGCAGTACAACTGCGCGATTAGCTTCGCAAGGCCCTGACCCTTAATTAGTTTTGTAGGCTTGATCTCTAGGTCATATTCCAACATGGCCACTATCCACTTACCTCTCCTTCCTTCAGGGTCGGGCTGAGTCATGATATCCTTTACTGAGTTGCTGGGCACATAAGAAATGACGTGGGAATGAAATATGTAGGTCCTGAACTCCTTCAAGGCTTTCACTAAAGCATATGTTTGTTTTTCCATAATTTCGTACCTTAGTGGAGCATCCCGCAACGTCCTACTAAAATAAGCTGTAGGCTTCTCGAAGTTCTGCTTGTCTTTATGCAACAACACACTGACGATCATATGCTCCGAGGCAAATGAAAACATGATGAAATCCTTTGTGAAGTCTGGACTGGATAACACAGGAGATATAGTCAATGCCACCTTGATATATTCAAACGACTTCTTGGCTTCCAGGTTCCACTTGATCTCATTTCCCTTTCTGAGCATGCAAGTGATATGATTTATAATCTCTGCCAAGTTCAGGATGAATCTCCCCTAAAAGTTTACTTTCCCCAGGAAGGATTACACTTCATTTTTACTACATGGAGTGTTGATTCTCAATATTCCTTCAACCCTAGTTGGGTCTATCTTAATGCTTTCCTTTGAGATAATATGTTCCAACATATTCCCTTCTTCCACCTCGAAATGTGATTTCTTTGGATTCAACGATATGCCAAATTTCCTGCACTTCTGGAAAACTTTCTTTAGATGCTCGAGGTGTTCTTCATCGGAGCCAGAGTATACTGTGATGTCATTCAGATAGATCACAAGGAACTTGTCCTTTTCATCGGCAAACACGATATCCATTGCCCTTTGGAAAGTAGCTCCAACGTTCATCGGGTCAAAGGGCATCTTGGCGTACATGAACGTTCCCCACGAAGTTGTGAAAGTTGTTTTTTCTCTATCGTCTTGGTGGACCATGATCTAATTATACCCTGAAAAATCGTCCAGCATGGACATCTTCTAGGACCCACCACCTTTTGCAGGATACAGTCCATTTTAGGGAGAGGGTAGTGGTGCTTTAGGGACACTTTGTTTAAGTTTCAGAAGTCCACACACAATCTTATATCACCTCTCTTCTTTCTTACAGGTACCAAATTAGCTACCCATTTCGAGAATCTTAAAGAAATGATAATCTTAGCTTCGAACAATTTCTTTACCTCTTTCTCGATCATCGATAGTAGCAAGGGATTTATCCGTCGCAAATTTTGTTTGAACGACTTCTGGTCTTCTTTGAGAGGGATAACATGCTGAATTACTTTAGTGTCATACACCTTCAAATCGTCATAGCTCCATGCGAAAACATTGGGGAAATCCTTCATGAGATTGACGTAGTCTTGCTTGAGCTCTGGACTAAGAGTTTTCAATAATTTTATCATTTTCGGGCTCTCCTCAGTCCCGATGTTGCAGTCTTCCACGTCCTCTTCACTTGCAGTGATCTTGGGATTTTTAGCCACGTCATTTTCATCAAACAACTTTTTCAGCGGCACTAACCCCTTCGAAATGATGTTATTTTTCAGTTGTATTATGTCCCTTCCCACAATATGGTTATGGAAAGGGTCATCATTACTGTGCACATCCATGCTCCCATATTCATCGCAACAACATTTGTCATCAATGTTTATGTTAGCGAACTCATTGCTCATCTGAAGAAATCTTTCTACCTGCTTGTCGTCCTCAAACACCTGCCAGTATTTGATATTATCAGGCACTATCAGCCTGTGTTTGACATCAACCTCGTATTTTTTGTTTGTTGGGAAGATGGGGATTTTAAAAACCGAGGCCGAGGTGGCCAACGCATTGGGGATCTGATTTTTCTCCCTTGGGATAGTAGATATGTCATACTTCGAAAATTCCTCGAGGAGGTCCAGTGCCAAGTTCTTGTACGCTCTCAGCTTGTGGTGCTTTGTCTAATATATTCCTTTAATCTTGTTTATGACCAATTCAGAGTCTATGCGTACTGCTATCCTCTTTGTGCCTAATTCTTTCAACACCTTTAGGCCCAGAATCAATGCCTCATACTCAACCATGTTGTTTGTGCATTTGAACGTGAGCTTGTATGAGCACATTTTTGTGCCCATTTCAGGGGGGCTTACCCATACGTTAGCCCCAACCCCTTCTTTTCTGACCATGCCATCGAAACTCATGTTTCGTATCACATTTTCCATGCGGTCCTCCGAGTTGACACACTTTGTTTCTTTCCATGTGATTTCCTCATCGACTGTCATGATGGTTGTCGAATCTTCTTATTCAAAACTCAAGTCATTGTAGAATATAGAAGAACCAACCTCAGTGTCGATGGAGTATATGGGGTGGTTGTTTGGCTGTGTTTTGCTGCTTACCATATATTTCGGCAGCAATTCTCTGTAAAACCGTCTGTCCTGGCCAAATATAGGAATGGTGGCATATGACATGTTCATTTGCAAGGTCCCCTTTAACTTCACATCCCACGATCTAGATAGAAGCATGCCAAACTTAAGGGGTATGTCCGCCATGACCACGTCCATCACCATGTTCTTCGATGGAATCTAGGCCAATGACACGACCAAGTGTTTGATGAGGCCCAGGCACTTGACTTTCCTTGAATCAAAAGAGAAAAGATCCTTGTAGGGCATGGTGATATCCAAACCCAATTCATCCATGATCACCTTTGGCCCGAGGTTATGTGACGCACCAGAATCGAGCATGGAATTATGTAGGGTCATGTCATGAACCTTTAGACTGACGTAGAATGAAGGTACATCCTCATTATCACTTGTCTCCTCAATGCGCGGACCAAACAAGCTAGCAGGGTGATCGTATTGGATATTCAAAGTATCGGGGGTCCCTCCCATTTTTAGCATTTTAATAATTTGTTCCTGATATTCGCCCTTTCTAATAAGTTTGGTTAACGAGACAGAGATTTTGATTTTATCCATTTCATTCTCAAAGTTAAAAGGGGATAGACTTTCTCTACCTCTTTTCCACCCGCTTCTCGGCTTGCTTCCAGAGTTTTCTTTGAGGCCTCTTCCTTCGAATTTGCCTTCTCCATTGCATCCTTGGTTGTGTTGTCTAGCCTTGGTCGGCTTGTGGAAGGGGTGTCCGACGGAGGTTTCCTTACAGGATTTTTTTGCTGAGGCTCGGTAGATGCTTCCTTGCTCATGAGGTTGTATCTTTTCTGAAACTGCATGATGGAATTTTGATAACGTTTTCTGAACTCTTTCATTTCCCAGGACAGCACGTCATCGGTTTCCCCAATCCATGCATCGTCTATCTCCAACATAAAATTGTTTTTTCTACTCATGTACCGATCATGTTCTCAATTTGTCAAAAACACGAGTAGGTTCTTGTGATCGCAACAATGCATTTGTTCTTCGAACATCTGGTTGAAGTCTTGATCCGCGTAGAAGTTTTGGAATGGAGGACTTGTCTGATGGTCTCCTTGATCTCTCTGCTCCCTTTGTCTGATCTGAGGAACTTGAGCCCTCCTGAGATTCTGATTCCTGGGCTGGGGGTCCTACTATTCTCAAGTAGCGAGTCTATTTCCCACCAACATTTTCTCCATTAGCTTCTCCATGGTTCTCATCATTAAGTCAAATTTTTCGTATGTGGATATTGACTTCGATCGCATTGCTCATTATCGTGTCTAGGTTTGTTGATCTTCTTTCTCTCAACATTAAAGCGAAGTTTTTGTCTAAGGAGTCGGCGTATCACAACTACACAGCCCCGATAGGTGGCTAGACTTCTGCAGGAATCAAGTTATAAAACTTCATGAAACACGCTGAGAAGTCTTGCACCGTCTCCTCCAGTGCCTTCTTCATATTATTGTACTGCGTTAACATCTGTAAGGGGTTCTTCTTGTCTCCCCATCTATTGATGAAATATGTTTCGAACGCGACAAAGTGTTGAATACTTACTGGTCATAAGGATTTGAACCACTTCCTCACCTCCCCCACAAAACTCTGCGTGAATAACCTCATTTTCACATATGCATAGTCTACCTCTTCTAGATCGATGAAATCGTTGAGCCATCCCAGATATTTCTGGGCTAAAACGCTCCCTTCAACATCATAGAGCTTAATCCTTTGGCCGTAATTTTGGGAAAAATCATGAAGTTGGGCGGGCAGAATGAGGGGGGCGAATCTGGTGGCCATGGCTCTAGGAGGGATTGGGATGTGAGGGATATTATTGGATATCAGGGCTTGGAATCTCTTATAGTCGAAAACTATCTCATCTAAGCTAGTTTCTGTCTTAGACCTGAACAAGGTTTGCTTGAATAACTCGTCAAACTCTAGGTCGTCAGTGCTTTGCGCGCTGTCTTTAGGTAAAGATAGGCTTCTATCCAGAAAATAGAATGGGTCTGATGACTGCTCTCTGGTCCTATGTAGAGTTTTCTTGGGGTCATACACAGGCTTTGTAGGGTTTGGGTCAGGACTTGCTTTGGTATAGATCATTTTTGGAGCCATGTTTTTTGAACTACTGGTCTTTTTGAATGGAGTCGCCAAGGTAAAGGTTTCAGTCGGTACAGATGTTTGTCCCTCTGTTACCCTCAGGGGTCAAACTACAACATTAGTCATTATCCTAGGGAAAATCTATTCAATTTCATCCCTGACAATGGCACCAGAATGCTAACACTTTGTAAATCTGTTCGTCTGATAGACAGACAATAGAGTTAAATTTTTCAACCGACTTTGAGACCTGAAACTAGCCTTTCAGATCTGGAGAGGGCTCGCTCGGGAGACACGGTCTTAGTGCGGGATATGGATTTAAAGATGTGGCTATATTTAACACTATCAGATAATAAATTTTGGTTTCATTGGCGTAAGATAGTAGGACCTCGGGCTATGGAGTCGATTTGAGGAAATGATGGAAACAAATGACTCAGTGACTGAGCTTGAGAGGATAAATGCTAAGTGAGAAACAATCTTTAGTGTAAAATCGTTGAGTGAGGTGGGGAGAAAAACATAGAAAGCAACTCGGAGCATTGCAGAGGATGAATTCAGAGTTAACTTTTAGAGGAAATACGTTTTGTCTAAATGGGTGCGAAGAAGGGGTGATACATAACGAATCCACAGGTTTGAAATTTCGTTCCGAATAAGACAAAAAAATATATGAATAAATAAAACAGGAATTACATATGCAAGGAAGGGAAAACAATACATCCGACTGCTACAATTAGAATCTTTTCATCAAACTACAAGACTTTTTCATTAAGCTTCAAACGAACTCAAATTGCATTCAATAGACATTGTCTATACTAAATTTTTCCAATCAAGCTGGCTTACATCGAAAAGATAAAATATTTAAACGAGGGCACCGCTTGGGCTACCCTACTCTTCTAACTACTACCTCTACAAACTAGGAAACTGACTGTTCTACGTTACAAAACTCTTCGCATGACGTTTTCCAAAAATANAACCTCGTATTTTTTGTTTGTTGGGAAGATGGGGATTTTAAAAACCGAGGCCGAGGTGGCCAACGCATTGGGGATCTGATTTTTCTCCCTTGGGATAGTAGATATGTCATACTTCAAAAATTCCTCGAGGAGGTCCAGTGCCAAGTTCCTGTACGCTCTTAGCTTGTGGTGCTTTGTCTAATATATTCCTTTAATCTTGTTTATGACCAATTCAAAGTCTTTGCGCACTGCTATCCTCTTTGTGCCTAATTCTTTCAACACCTTTAGGCCCATAATCAATGCCTCATACTCAGCCATGTTGTTTGTGCATTTGAACATGAGCTTGTATGAGCACATTTTTGTGCCCATTTCAGGGGGGCTTACCCATACGTTAGCCCCAACCCCTTCTTTTATGACCACACCATCGAAACTCATGTTTCGTATCACGTTTTCCATGCGGTCCTCCGAGTCGACGCACTCTGTTGCTTTCCATGCGATTTCCTCATTGACTGTCATGATGGTTGTCGAATCTTCTTATTCAAAACTCAAGTCATTGTAGAATATAGAAGAACCGACCTCAATGTCGATGGAGTATATGGGGTGGTTGTTTGGCTGTGTTTTGCTGCTTACCATATATTTCGGCAGCAATTCTCTGTAAAACCGTCTGTCCTAGCCAAATATAGGAATGGTGGCATATGACATGTCCATTTGCAAGGTCCCCTTTAACTTCACATCCCACGATCTAGATAGAAGCATGCCAAACTTAGGGGGTATGTCCGCCACGACCACGCCCATCACCATGTTCTTCGATGGAATCTAGGCCAATGACACGACCAAGTGTTTGATGAGCCCAGGCACTTGACTTTCCTTGAATCAAAAGAGAAAAGATCCTTGTAGGGCCTGGTGATATCCAAACACAATTCATCCATGATCACCTTTGGCCCGAGGTTATGTGACGCACCAGAATCGAGCATGGCATTATGTAGGGTCATGTCATGAACCTTTAGACTGACGTAGAATGAAGGTACATACTCATTATCACTTGTCTCCTCAACGCGCGGACCAAACAAGATAGCAGGGTGATCGTATTGGATATTCAAAGTATCGGGGGTCCCTCCCATTTTTAACATTTTAATAATTTGTTCCCGATATTCGCCCTTTCTAATAAGTTTGGTTAACGAGACAGAGATTTTGATTTTATCCATTTCATTCTCAAAGTTAAAAGGGGGATAGACTTTCTCTACCTCTTTTCCACCCGCTTCTCGGCTTGCTTCCATAGTTTTCTTTGGGGCCTCTTCCTTCGAATTTGCCTTCTCCATTGCATCCTTGGTCGTGTTGTCTGGCCTTGGTCGGCTTGTGGAAGGGGTGTCCGACGGAGGTTTCCTTACGGGATTTTTCTGCTGAGGCTCGGTAGATGCTTCCTTGCTCATGAGGTTGTATCTTTTCTGAAACTGCATGATGGAATTTTGATAACGTTTTCTGAACTCTTTCATTTCCTAGGACAACGCGTCATCGATTTCCCCAATCCATGCATCGTCTATCTCCAACATAATTTTTTTTTTCTACTCATGTACCGATCATGTTCTCAATTTGTCAAAAACACGAGTAGGTTCTTGTGATCGCAACAATGCATTTGTTCTTCGAACATCTGGTCGAAGTCTTGATCCGCGTAGAAGTTTTGGAATGGAGGACTTGTCTGATGGTCTCCTTGATCTCTCTGCTCCCTTTGTCTGATCTGAGGAACTTGATCCCTCCTGAGATTCTGATTCCTGGGCTAGGGGTCTTGCTATTCTCAAGCAGCGAGTCTATTTCCCACCAACATTTTCTCCATTAGCTTCTCCATTGTTCTCATCATTAAGTCAATTTTTTCGTATGTGGATATTGACTTCGATCGCATTGCTCATTATCGTGTCTAGGTTTGTTGATCTTCTTTCTCTCAACATTAAAGCGAAGTTTTTGTCTAAGGAGTCGGCGTATCACAACTACACAGCCCCGATAGGTGGCTAGACTTCTGCAGGAATCAAGTTATAAAACTTCATGAAACACGCTGAGAAGTCTTGCACCGTCTCCTCCAGTGCCTTCTTCATATTATTGTACTGCGTTAACATCTGTAAGGGGTTCTTCTTGTCTCCCCATCTATTGATGAAATATGTTTCGAACGCGACAAAGTGTTGAATACTTACTGGTCATAAGGATTTGAACCACTTCCTCACCTCCCCCACAAAACTCTGCGTGAATAACCTCATTTTCACATATGCATAGTCTACCTCTTCTAGATCGATGAAATCGTTGAGCCATCCCAGATATTTCTGGGCTAAAACGCTCCCTTCAACATCATAGAGCTTAATCCTTTGGCCGTAATTTTGGGAAAAATCATGAAGTTGGGCGGGCAGAATGAGGGGGGCGAATCTGGTGGCCATGGCTCTAGGAGGGATTGGGATGTGAGGGATATTATTGGATATCAGGGCTTGGAATCTCTTATAGTCGAAAACTATCTCATCTAAGCTAGTTTCTGTCTTAGACCTGAACAAGGTTTGCTTGAATAACTCGTCAAACTCTAGGTCGTCAGTGCTTTGCGCGCTGTCTTTAGGTAAAGATAGGCTTCTATCCAGAAAATAGAATGGGTCTGATGACTGCTCTCTGGTCCTATGTAGAGTTTTCTTGGGGTCATACACAGGCTTTGTAGGGTTTGGGTCAGGACTTGCTTTGGTATAGATCATTTTTGGAGCCATGTTTTTTGAACTACTGGTCTTTTTGAATGGAGTCGCCAAGGTAAAGGTTTCAGTCGGTACAGATGTTTGTCCCTCTGTTACCCTCAGGGGTCAAACTACAACATTAGTCATTATCCTAGGGAAAATCTATTCAATTTCATCCCTGACAATGGCACCAGAATGCTAACACTTTGTAAATCTGTTCGTCTGATAGACAGACAATAGAGTTAAATTTTTCAACCGACTTTGAGACCTGAAACTAGCCTTTCAGATCTGGAGAGGGCTCGCTCGGGAGACACGGTCTTAGTGCGGGATATGGATTTAAAGATGTGGCTATATTTAACACTATCAGATAATAAATTTTGGTTTCATTGGCGTAAGATAGTAGGACCTCGGGCTATGGAGTCGATTTGAGGAAATGATGGAAACAAATGACTCAGTGACTGAGCTTGAGAGGATAAATGCTAAGTGAGAAACAATCTTTAGTGTAAAATCGTTGAGTGAGGTGGGGAGAAAAACATAGAAAGCAACTCGGAGCATTGCAGAGGATGAATTCAGAGTTAACTTTTAGAGGAAATACGTTTTGTCTAAATGGGTGCGAAGAAGGGGTGATACATAACGAATCCACAGGTTTGAAATTTCGTTCCGAATAAGACAAAAAAATATATGAATAAATAAAACAGGAATTACATATGCAAGGAAGGGAAAACAATACATCCGACTGCTACAATTAGAATCTTTTCATCAAACTACAAGACTTTTTCATTAAGCTTCAAACGAACTCAAATTGCATTCAATAGACATTGTCTATACTAAATTTTTCCAATCAAGCTGGCTTACATCGAAAAGATAAAATATTTAAACGAGGGCACCGCTTGGGCTACCCTACTCTTCTAACTACTACCTCTACAAACTAGGAAACTGACTGTTCTACGTTACAAAACTCTTCGCATGACGTTTTCCAAAAATAGACAACAAATACATCTGGATACATCATGATTGTTTGTAATCCGCCACAGGGATTCAGTTATTGATGAAGCATTTTCATGGGGAATGATGTGTTAATGCTATCCTTCAACTAGATATTTGGGTGGACAAGTGTTTGTCAGAGTCTCGCTATCTGTTATAACGGATTTGATTTTATGTCGCGTTCTCATTTGCTGGGGGAAGTGCGCAAGACGAGTGGCTGTAGAAAGTCACGACTATTATTAAAGTGGAAAAATGTCTTGGGTGATGTCTCCTTCAAAATTGTCAAGATTTTCCTTCTATTTGCGAATACAAGAACGAACTCGGCTAATCTCGTGTCTTCTGCTTGCTGACGAGAGCTACGTTGGCTATCTCTTCGGCCAATTCACATTCTCTGGAGTGTTTGGAATACATTTCTTCCGACAACCACTATGCTTTGCGCAACTGTACAATCGTATCCTGTGTCTCTCTGAGATTTCTTTTGAGCCACGTCATGTTCCCTTCGTGACCTTGTGCTGCTGATGCTTCTGTGGTATTTTTCGCTAGTTGTTGTCTCAGCTCCCTATTTTCTTGGTACATTTCGATGATGGTTAGCTTCGATTTCTTCAGCTGATGAGATGCCTGTTGATCATTTGTACCTATGGAATCCATCCTCCTTGATCTTCTCCCACTTTCTCGGCTGGTACCTTCCAAAGGCTCCAGGCGGATGACACACATAAGTAATTGTTCAATGATTGGTCGTGTGCGCGACTGATCTGATATTCGAGTTTCCCTAGCTTCCTTGTTATTCCTTGGTCTTCCTCTTATTCAAGGTATCTGTTGTTGGGGAGACAGGGCTTCCACTGTCCTTCCTTCCTGCATAGTTCCTTTCACTCCAAGTTCTACATAGAGTGATGTTGTCATTCCCGTGGGTAAAGGAAAAATCCCTTTTTTATCCTTGGGGATGCCTGTTGTGAGTGAGAATGAATCCCAATCACTTTGGAGCTCGGTTCTGGTGACCCTGCCACTACGTGTACCCTTCTTCATGTTCTGAGAGGTTTCCATGGTGCAATTGGTATATGTATTATGCACAGTATATAAGGGGGATGCCCAAGATGGATAATTCGATTGACCTGGGCCTGTGAGAAGACTTACAGACAGAGCCTAAATCTGATTTTGTGAACAAAATGGGTGTAGAACCTATGGGATTTATAACAGATCGGGTAGAAGGAAGAATCGTGCCAAAGAACACTGAATTCATGGCGATTAGATGTTTCGAATTGAACTACAGGTTTTCCATAACACATCCCTGCGTGTAGGGTACAAGTGATAAGGGCTGTAGGGCATATGTGATGCGAACACAAATTTTTTTCTTTCATTTGGCCTTCATGATGAACTGATAATAGTTAGAGAAATTGCCGATGTGACCTCCATTAACTACTTGACTCGACCTAGAGCACGTAGAGACTAACTTTGACAGGACCTGACTTTCTGTGAACAACGTACCTGTACCATTCACGTATGTTTCGACTCTGACATCCCTTCTCGCTTCCAAGGGCCAACCGACCACTTGCTAACTTCGACCCCTTCATTGCTATGTACCTGAATTCACATGTTTTGACACATGGGCTATAACTCAACTGAAAACAAACTATAATTGAAAGAAAAATGGCTACACTAAAAGGATTAAGGATTGAAGATCGATTGGATGGGATATCAAACCACAAATTGTGGGAGGAAAGAATCAAGTTAGTGTTGTTGGTGAATGATCTATGGGAATTTGTTGACACACTGATCACTAAGCCAACTGATGCATCATAATTGGCCAATTATAACAAACTAGATGCAAAGGCCAGGTTGATCATTCTTGATGGGGTGAAGGATAATTTGATAGCTCACTTAACTGGAAAGACCACAACGTGGCACATGTCAGAGGCTCTGAAAACATTATTTTAGAACAAGAATGAAAACCAGAAGATGGTGCCGAGAGAGAAGCTTAGGGATATCAAGATTACTGGTTCATAAAATGTGACATCATATCTCATAAGGATTCAACAAATTTGTGACGAGCTTGCAGCTATAGGGGATGATGTAGCAAACACAGAGTTGGTGAGGATGACACTTAAAGGATTCTCGAAGCAATGGAAACCATTCATCAAAGGATTTGTGTCATGTGAGAATCTCCCAGATTGGAACACGTTGTGTGATGACTTCATTCAGGAATAACTTCACGATGAAGATATTCAACACAAGAATAGTGAGGAGAATGCTCTTGCTAGCCAGATGAAGAAGAGAAAAGAGATGAAAGACTTGATTAAAGTGAGATTCTATGCATGCAACAAATTTGGTCATTATTCTAGCTAGTGTCTGAATAAGAAAAAAGGTGGGAAAGAGAAGCAAGATGAGATGGATGCTTCAACAATGTCCAAGGAGGAAGAGTTGGCTAAGAAGTTTGAGGATGAATTTATTCTTGTCTCCCACCTTTTGGAGAGAAAAATTCAATATGAGGGTGCTTGGTTCTTAGATAGTAGGGCTACCAAACATATAACATAGACATTGGAGGTGTTTGAGAGCTTGACTAAATGGGATTCTAATATTTATGTAAGGATTGGTGATCAGAGTTAGCATGTGGTGAAAGGAGTCGAGATTGTACCATTTAGGATGGAGTCAAGTGGGGTTCCACGAGTTAAGAATGTCATTTGGGTACCAAAATTCAGGTGCAACATGTTCTTAGTCTCATCGATTGAGCAGACAGGGTCTGAAGTTGTGTTCCAGAAGAGAAAGACACTTCTTTGACCCAATGGACATAGCTCAGACTCGGGGGTGGTTCTAGAAGTTAGTGAGAACAATTTATATAGGCCAATAAGAAAACATATACTAAATAACAATGGTAAGAAGGTTGTGCAGACTCAGAGGGAGTCAGACTTTAGAGGAATCCAATAGGCTCAGAGCGAGAGTTAGTTGTCCAGAGGAAGTCAACCTTCAGGTTCAGGTGAGAGAAATGAGTCTTCCAATATTGTCAAGAAGGTGTCATGGGTTGAGAATTCCATGAAGAATGCTCAGAAGTGGGAGGCTTCTAGGAGTAGGGTGTCTTCCAAAAAGGGTCCAAGTCATACAACATGATTTGATTCCATGTTAAAGGGAGCAGCTGTGGTAGCGGATCTAGTGTGGGAGGTAGAGCCACTTCCGATGTGGGAAACAAAGCTACTTCTAGATGATGGTGGATGGAATACCTCCCTCGCTAAGAGGGAGTGTTGATGTTTTTGTAGAATTTGAAGGTATTCCCACATTATCCTAGGTGTCTGGCATGTGGGAGCCATTCTTGACACTCACATTCCAATTTTTCCTTATAGAAATCCTTTGTGTGAGGTGTTGGATTTTGTGGGTTTGTTGATGGGTTTTTTGGGATTATTGATGAATTTTGTGGGTTTGTGAGATGATTAAACAAACCTAATTTCATGTTGAGTCTGAGTGAAGGGATTCTGAGTGGTTTAGGGGCTTCTTCCACACCCTTTCGAGTCATAAAAAGGGAGATCAAGTGTGAATTTGAAAGATAAGAGTGTGTGTGATATGATTTCTTGGATATAGGTCATGCATACCTCAGCCAATAATGGAGAAGGTTGAGTAGGCCTAAGCTCTGTGATTTTTGTGAGAATCAATAGATTTCCTAGGAATTGAGCTTATCTAAGGTAGCCGACAATCAAATTATCCTAGTTGCAGGTTTTTGGGACAACCTTTGAGGGATGAAATAGTCACCCTAGCCGCATGTTTTTTGGGAAGCTTCTAAGGGCTGGAACAGTCAACCTAGTCATAGTTTTGGGTAGATTTTGAGGGCTGGTATAGTTAGCCTGAAGGGATATATAAGATAGTTTGAAGGCCTTCTCAGGCGACCAATAAGAAGAAAAAGGCCTCTTTGGGTTAAGGCCTGTGGGTTTAGGCCCGTGAAAGGCTGAAATTGACCTCAGTATAATGAGCAAAATTTGGGAACAGAATTTGAGGAGGGTTTCTACAGTGGACAAGTGTTGGCACAAACCAATGTTGAGAGAAATCTATGACGCATTGAAGGAATTAGAGCATTGTTGGAAAATAGGGGAGCACACTGGGAATAAAAGAAAAGGGACGTCGTGAAAAGAGGAAAAGGAACATGTGAGGCGTGCATGCAGGAAAACCTAACCACATTAGGGTTAGGGTTTTTGTAAGAGATTTTAATGGATGAGAGGCCAAGAATAAGTATAAATAAGTACCTAGAAGGTCTAGGGGGGGGGGGGGGGTAGCATGTTAGAGAAGACTGTTTTACGTAGCAAGGAAAAAAAATGTAGGATCTGATACCTTTTTGTAAGCTTTTGAGCTGTGGGAGGGTGAGGTAACTAGACCTTGAGGGTTAGATCGCAGGATGAGGAGCCTGGTGCGATTTACTTAGCCTCACAAAGGTCATAGAGCCTATTTTGTAATCGTATAAATGAAGGTGTAGTGTGTGCGGTGCTATATGTTATAGAACCATAATACAAGAGCCTAATAATCCATATCTTTGTGGGTGTAGCCTAGGAGGGGGTGAACCATGGTAGATCGCGTGTTATGTGAAATGCTTATTGTTTATGTCCATTCTATCAATGGTTAAATCTTAGATGAATGTATTAATGAGGTAGTTAGATCTGTTGATTTACATGCATGAATAAAGAATGACATAATGTTTAATATAGATGGACAATAGATGAAATAAATGAAGATCACAAAATAATATCCTANTTTTTCGTATGTGGATATTGACTTCGATCGCATTGCTCATTATCGTGTCTAGGTTTGTTGATCTTCTTTCTCTCAACATTAAAGCGAAGTTTTTGTCTAAGGAGTCGGCGTATCACAACTACACAGCCCCGATAGGTGGCTAGACTTCTGCAGGAATCAAGTTATAAAACTTCATGAAACACGCTGAGAAGTCTTGCACCGTCTCCTCCAGTGCCTTCTTCATATTATTGTACTGCGTTAACATCTGTAAGGGGTTCTTCTTGTCTCCCCATCTATTGATGAAATATGTTTCGAACGCGACAAAGTGTTGAATACTTACTGGTCATAAGGATTTGAACCACTTCCTCACCTCCCCCACAAAACTCTGCGTGAATAACCTCATTTTCACATATGCATAGTCTACCTCTTCTAGATCGATGAAATCGTTGAGCCATCCCAGATATTTCTGGGCTAAAACGCTCCCTTCAACATCATAGAGCTTAATCCTTTGGCCGTAATTTTGGGAAAAATCATGAAGTTGGGCGGGCAGAATGAGGGGGGCGAATCTGGTGGCCATGGCTCTAGGAGGGATTGGGATGTGAGGGATATTATTGGATATCAGGGCTTGGAATCTCTTATAGTCGAAAACTATCTCATCTAAGCTAGTTTCTGTCTTAGACCTGAACAAGGTTTGCTTGAATAACTCGTCAAACTCTAGGTCGTCAGTGCTTTGCGCGCTGTCTTTAGGTAAAGATAGGCTTCTATCCAGAAAATAGAATGGGTCTGATGACTGCTCTCTGGTCCTATGTAGAGTTTTCTTGGGGTCATACACAGGCTTTGTAGGGTTTGGGTCAGGACTTGCTTTGGTATAGATCATTTTTGGAGCCATGTTTTTTGAACTACTGGTCTTTTTGAATGGAGTCGCCAAGGTAAAGGTTTCAGTCGGTACAGATGTTTGTCCCTCTGTTACCCTCAGGGGTCAAACTACAACATTAGTCATTATCCTAGGGAAAATCTATTCAATTTCATCCCTGACAATGGCACCAGAATGCTAACACTTTGTAAATCTGTTCGTCTGATAGACAGACAATAGAGTTAAATTTTTCAACCGACTTTGAGACCTGAAACTAGCCTTTCAGATCTGGAGAGGGCTCGCTCGGGAGACACGGTCTTAGTGCGGGATATGGATTTAAAGATGTGGCTATATTTAACACTATCAGATAATAAATTTTGGTTTCATTGGCGTAAGATAGTAGGACCTCGGGCTATGGAGTCGATTTGAGGAAATGATGGAAACAAATGACTCAGTGACTGAGCTTGAGAGGATAAATGCTAAGTGAGAAACAATCTTTAGTGTAAAATCGTTGAGTGAGGTGGGGAGAAAAACATAGAAAGCAACTCGGAGCATTGCAGAGGATGAATTCAGAGTTAACTTTTAGAGGAAATACGTTTTGTCTAAATGGGTGCGAAGAAGGGGTGATACATAACGAATCCACAGGTTTGAAATTTCGTTCCGAATAAGACAAAAAAATATATGAATAAATAAAACAGGAATTACATATGCAAGGAAGGGAAAACAATACATCCGACTGCTACAATTAGAATCTTTTCATCAAACTACAAGACTTTTTCATTAAGCTTCAAACGAACTCAAATTGCATTCAATAGACATTGTCTATACTAAATTTTTCCAATCAAGCTGGCTTACATCGAAAAGATAAAATATTTAAACGAGGGCACCGCTTGGGCTACCCTACTCTTCTAACTACTACCTCTACAAACTAGGAAACTGACTGTTCTACGTTACAAAACTCTTCGCATGACGTTTTCCAAAAATAAACAACAAATACATCTGGATACATCATGATTGTTTGTAATCCGCCACAGGGATTCAGTTATCGATGAATCATTTTCACGGGGAATGATGTGTTAATGCTATCCTTCAACTAGATATTTGGGTGGGCAAGTGTTTGTCAGAGTCTCGCTATCTGTTATAACGGATTTGATTTTATGTCGCGTGCTCATTTGCTGGGGGAAGTGCGCAAGACGAGTGGCTGTAGAAAGTCACGACTGTTATTAAAATGGAAAAATGTCTTGGGTGATGTCTCCTTCAAAATTGTCAAGATTTTCCTTCTGTTTGCGAATACAAGAACGAACTCGGCTAATCTCGTGTCTTCTGCTTGCTGATGAGAGCTGCATTGGCTATCTCTTCGGCCACTTCACATTCTCTGGAGTGTTTGGAATACCTTTCTTCCGACAACCACTAGGCTTTGCGCAACTGTACAATCGTATCCTGCGTCTCTCTGAGATTTCTTTTGAGCCACGTCATGTTCCCTTCGTGACCTTGTGCTGCTGATGCTTCTGTGGTATTTGTTGCTAGTTGTTGTCTCAGCTCCCTATTTTCTTGGTACAGTTCGATGATGGTTAGCTTCACTTTCTTCAGCTGATGAGATGCCTGTTGATCATTTGTACCTATGGCATCCATCCTCCTTGCTCTTCTCCCACTTTCTCGGTTGGTACCTTCCAAAGGCTCCAGGCGGATGACACACATAAGTAATTGTTCAATGATTGGTCGTGTGCGCGACTGATCTGATATTCGAGTTTCCCCAGCTTCCTTGTTATTCCTTGGTCTTCCCCTTATTCAAGGTATCTGTTGTTGGGGAGACATGGCTTCCACTGTCCTTCCTTCCTGCATAGTTCCTTTCACTCCAAGTTCTGCATAGAGTGATGTTGTCATTCCCGTGGGTAAAGGAAAAATCCCTTTTTTATCCTTGGGGATGCCTGTTGTGAGTGAGAATGAATCCCAATCACTTTGGAGCTCGGTTCTGGTGACCCTACCACTACATGTACCCTTCTTCATGTTCTGAGAGGTTTCCATGGTGCAATTGGTATATGTATTATGCACAGTATATCAGGGGGATGCCCAAGATGGATAATTCGATTGACCTGGGCCTGTGAGAAGACTTACAGATAGAGCCTAAATCTGATTTTGTGAACAAAATGGGTGTAGAACCTCTGGGATTTATAATAGATCGGGCAGAAGGAAGAATCGTGCCAAAGAACACTGAATTCATGGCGACTAGATGTTTCGAATTGAACCACAGGTTTTCCATAACACATCCCTGTGTGTAGGGTACAAGCGATAAGGGCTGTAGGGAATATGTGATGCGAACACACATTTTTTTCTTTCCTTTGGCCTTCATGATGAACTGATAATAGTTAGAGAAATTGCCGATGTGACCTCCATTAACTACTTGACTCGACCTAGAGCACGTAGAGACTAACTTTGACAGGACCTGACTTTCTGTGAACAACGTACCTGTACCATTCACGTATGTTTCGACTCTGACATCCCTTCTCGCTTCCAAGGGCCAACCGACCACTTGCTAACTTCGACCCCTTCATTGCTATGTACCTGAATTCACATGTTTTGACACATGGGCTATAACTCAACTGAAAACAAACTATAATTGAAAGAAAAATGGCTACACTAAAAGGATTAAGGATTGAAGATCGATTGGATGGGATATCAAACCACAAATTGTGGGAGGAAAGAATCAAGTTAGTGTTGTTGGTGAATGATCTATGGGAATTTGTTGACACACTGATCACTAAGCCAACTGATGCATCATAATTGGCCAATTATAACAAACTAGATGCAAAGGCCAGGTTGATCATTCTTGATGGGGTGAAGGATAATTTGATAGCTCACTTAACTGGAAAGACCACAACGTGGCACATGTCAGAGGCTCTGAAAACATTATTTTAGAACAAGAATGAAAACCAGAAGATGGTGCCGAGAGAGAAGCTTAGGGATATCAAGATTACTGGTTCATAAAATGTGACATCATATCTCATAAGGATTCAACAAATTTGTGACGAGCTTGCAGCTATAGGGGATGATGTAGCAAACACAGAGTTGGTGAGGATGACACTTAAAGGATTCTCGAAGCAATGGAAACCATTCATCAAAGGATTTGTGTCATGTGAGAATCTCCCAGATTGGAACACGTTGTGTGATGACTTCATTCAGGAATAACTTCACGATGAAGATATTCAACACAAGAATAGTGAGGAGAATGCTCTTGCTAGCCAGATGAAGAAGAGAAAAGAGATGAAAGACTTGATTAAAGTGAGATTCTATGCATGCAACAAATTTGGTCATTATTCTAGCTAGTGTCTGAATAAGAAAAAAGGTGGGAAAGAGAAGCAAGATGAGATGGATGCTTCAACAATGTCCAAGGAGGAAGAGTTGGCTAAGAAGTTTGAGGATGAATTTATTCTTGTCTCCCACCTTTTGGAGAGAAAAATTCAATATGAGGGTGCTTGGTTCTTAGATAGTAGGGCTACCAAACATATAACATAGACATTGGAGGTGTTTGAGAGCTTGACTAAATGGGATTCTAATATTTATGTAAGGATTGGTGATCAGAGTTAGCATGTGGTGAAAGGAGTCGAGATTGTACCATTTAGGATGGAGTCAAGTGGGGTTCCACGAGTTAAGAATGTCATTTGGGTACCAAAATTCAGGTGCAACATGTTCTTAGTCTCATCGATTGAGCAGACAGGGTCTGAAGTTGTGTTCCAGAAGAGAAAGACACTTCTTTGACCCAATGGACATAGCTCAGACTCGGGGGTGGTTCTAGAAGTTAGTGAGAACAATTTATATAGGCCAATAAGAAAACATATACTAAATAACAATGGTAAGAAGGTTGTGCAGACTCAGAGGGAGTCAGACTTTAGAGGAATCCAATAGGCTCAGAGCGAGAGTTAGTTGTCCAGAGGAAGTCAACCTTCAGGTTCAGGTGAGAGAAATGAGTCTTCCAATATTGTCAAGAAGGTGTCATGGGTTGAGAATTCCATGAAGAATGCTCAGAAGTGGGAGGCTTCTAGGAGTAGGGTGTCTTCCAAAAAGGGTCCAAGTCATACAACATGATTTGATTCCATGTTAAAGGGAGCAGCTGTGGTAGCGGATCTAGTGTGGGAGGTAGAGCCACTTCCGATGTGGGAAACAAAGCTACTTCTAGATGATGGTGGATGGAATACCTCCCTCGCTAAGAGGGAGTGTTGATGTTTTTGTAGAATTTGAAGGTATTCCCACATTATCCTAGGTGTCTGGCATGTGGGAGCCATTCTTGACACTCACATTCCAATTTTTCCTTATAGAAATCCTTTGTGTGAGGTGTTGGATTTTGTGGGTTTGTTGATGGGTTTTTTGGGATTATTGATGAATTTTGTGGGTTTGTGAGATGATTAAACAAACCTAATTTCATGTTGAGTCTGAGTGAAGGGATTCTGAGTGGTTTAGGGGCTTCTTCCACACCCTTTCGAGTCATAAAAAGGGAGATCAAGTGTGAATTTGAAAGATAAGAGTGTGTGTGATATGATTTCTTGGATATAGGTCATGCATACCTCAGCCAATAATGGAGAAGGTTGAGTAGGCCTAAGCTCTGTGATTTTTGTGAGAATCAATAGATTTCCTAGGAATTGAGCTTATCTAAGGTAGCCGACAATCAAATTATCCTAGTTGCAGGTTTTTGGGACAACCTTTGAGGGATGAAATAGTCACCCTAGCCGCATGTTTTTTGGGAAGCTTCTAAGGGCTGGAACAGTCAACCTAGTCATAGTTTTGGGTAGATTTTGAGGGCTGGTATAGTTAGCCTGAAGGGATATATAAGATAGTTTGAAGGCCTTCTCAGGCGACCAATAAGAAGAAAAAGGCCTCTTTGGGTTAAGGCCTGTGGGTTTAGGCCCGTGAAAGGCTGAAATTGACCTCAGTATAATGAGCAAAATTTGGGAACAGAATTTGAGGAGGGTTTCTACAGTGGACAAGTGTTGGCACAAACCAATGTTGAGAGAAATCTATGACGCATTGAAGGAATTAGAGCATTGTTGGAAAATAGGGGAGCACACTGGGAATAAAAGAAAAGGGACGTCGTGAAAAGAGGAAAAGGAACATGTGAGGCGTGCATGCAGGAAAACCTAACCACATTAGGGTTAGGGTTTTTGTAAGAGATTTTAATGGATGAGAGGCCAAGAATAAGTATAAATAAGTACCTAGAAGGTCTAGGGGGGGGGGGGGGGTAGCATGTTAGAGAAGACTGTTTTACGTAGCAAGGAAAAAAAATGTAGGATCTGATACCTTTTTGTAAGCTTTTGAGCTGTGGGAGGGTGAGGTAACTAGACCTTGAGGGTTAGATCGCAGGATGAGGAGCCTGGTGCGATTTACTTAGCCTCACAAAGGTCATAGAGCCTATTTTGTAATCGTATAAATGAAGGTGTAGTGTGTGCGGTGCTATATGTTATAGAACCATAATACAAGAGCCTAATAATCCATATCTTTGTGGGTGTAGCCTAGGAGGGGGTGAACCATGGTAGATCGCGTGTTATGTGAAATGCTTATTGTTTATGTCCATTCTATCAATGGTTAAATCTTAGATGAATGTATTAATGAGGTAGTTAGATCTGTTGATTTACATGCATGAATAAAGAATGACATAATGTTTAATATAGATGGACAATAGATGAAATAAATGAAGATCACAAAATAATATCCTATATCCCCACTCATTCCCAAACTACAAGCACTTGAGCATTGCAGTCACCCATAGAACTATCTCGGGTGAGACTGCACAATACACTCTGTGTGCTATGTTGCCTTCTGGTTTACCAAGAGGGCCGATAGTTTTAGAGGGATTTGTTGGAATCTTGTTTAGATCTGAACCTAGGTCATCCAAAGAGGTATGAAGAGAGTGAGACAACCAACAAATGGTTTCGTTACCGGTGGGAACTGCATGGGATTGAGTGAGTAAAATCCGTAAAAGAATCATGCAGAAAATGAATGTATATAAGGGAATGTTCAGACCATGGAATCCAACGAAGGGAGAGATCGAAAGATGGTTGAAAATAAAGGAGCTTGAGTTTTCACATAAGGACAACAAAAACCCTAAAATAACAACGCACAAATATCTGGACAAGTACGTGTTTAGTGAATTGCATGAAGTGTTTTTCTGCAATTTTCTGCATGTGTTGTAGGAGTGGATGTTGAGGTTGAAAGAAAACCATGCAAGAAATCGGATCAGATAGTTAGATTGGAACCCTATGGAGACCGCCCCGTTACAACAAGTTGATAACAAATTGTTAAGGTCCTAACCCGCACATAGGTAGATTAATGTATTCGGATGTAATAAAGGTCAATATTAATAAGACCTTTCAATAAAATAGAATAAGGCGGATGTAAGAAGACC
>JZKD02S1596330.1:72204-86433 GCA_000966675.3 Picea glauca | reverse complement strand
TCCTAAGAAGTTAACTTAAAATAAAGATAGGTGATAGTTAAGTAAAACATCTCTGGGAAAGTATTTTCAAAAAAACGATTTTAATTTTCGACCCCTGCTCCTCAGTGTATAAAAATCTGTCTGTCACCTTTTTCTGGTTTTCACTTTTATCTTCTTAAAAAAGCCAAGTACCTTTCTGGATTTATATACATAGGGGGAAGAGATTATGTTTTAACTTTGAAAGCTGTAAAGTGATTTTGGAAAGTAAGCTGGTCTTCACAACTCCTCAACCTCTTACTAAACAAAGTGATGCATAGGTTGACCCTGACTATTCTAGGTTTTTCAACAGTTTCGAAAGATTGAGGCTCGCTCGAAGGAAGACCCCTAGAAATAATTTCTCCTTTTCTTCTCTGTGGGCTAAGGTATGGTGAAAGTTGAGGGAGGGTTGGTACCGAGTAATCAAAGTAAGTTGACAGACCTCCATTGCAAAATATTACGTAGATATCACCCCTCATACAAATTGATTGCCCCCACTTCATGTTCAAAAAAGTAAATTATAGGACAGATGGTGAAAGGAAAGTTATATTTAATTGTCCATCTAGTCCAAAAAGATGATGAAAGGAAATTCAGAAATGATTTCCCTCATCTCAGCATTTAAATGCATAAATATATTTCGAAGTGGTGAAAGGAAATTCAGTAAAAAGGGTCAGATAACTTCACCGGGGTACTGAACAGGCCCGCTGGCAGTGACGCGATGTCTGAGATATTTGTAAGGTTGTTATAGGTGAATCTCACTCTACTCTGGTAACCAATTTTCTCGAAACCAGATCTACATCCTAAGTTCAGATAGGGCTCCCCGATTAAGAACATGTAATGAACTTCGTTTGATGCAAACCAAAAGCCACAAGATCTGTTGAATTTCCTAGGACTGTCTTGATTGTCCCAATGAAGACCTAAAATCAATAAAGAGAAGGAGAAAGTCGCGAAAGGGACTGCAGTTGAGTGTGAAACATATTTGAGTTTTTAAAAGCTTTTCACAAGTAAAAGATGAAATATCTTTTTCCCTATGTATTCTTTTCCTTGGAACATTTTTCGCTGGGATAAATCCATTGACTCCATTTACCCAAGACAGGCACGTGGTTTACTGTTCTTCCCGCCTTACAGGAAGACATGATCCCTAGATGGAGCCTATGTTGGAGCCTCCTTTTTCAACTAGTTTAAATATAATTTTTTAAAGTCAAATGTTGGTCTTTAAGTTCTTTTTCAGTTCGTGACACTTACAAACTAAAGTTTTCAGTAGTCCCAACATGGGAAATAACGTAAGATGTTATCTTTCATAAGTCACCACTTTTTATCGTTAAATGATTTGTTTTACTTTTGGTACCTTCGGATATCGCGCTTTGGGAGTTACAAATCACAAGATTTACAAGCCCCGATGTGCGAGGTCGTGAAAAGTGGTTAAAATCTTACCTCATGTTAAAGCTAAGAGTAAAATCCTTTAAACCCCAGTCCAGTGTTGTCGGGATTTCGTGTCTCAGCGTCCACTCTCTCCAAAAGCATTACGGTGATAACTCCGATAGGCAAAGCCGCGAGACTTTTACATAAGTAACCCGGGTTAGTGTCAGGGATGGTTAATTTTGACTATGGTTAAAACCCTTCGGGATTTCGCGACTTGGCGTATGCGCCTCCCAAAAGCTATACCTTCAAAACCCCGAGTGGCGAAGTCACGATATTGCCCAAATTTTAATTAATTAAAACACTTAATCCAGTTTATCTTCTAATTTAAATAGATCATATCAGCGCGATCTCAGGATTTTGCGACTCGGTAGTCGCTCCTCCCGGAAACTATACCTTCGAAGCCACGAGTTGCAAATTCATGATATAGATTAAAACATGATAAATTAAATTTTAATCCTACTTATGTTCTCACTTAACTAAGTCCAATCATCGTGATCTCGGGTTTTAGAGGCTCGAAAGGTTAGAGTGAAAACTCCCGACAAGGCGAACATCGAAAGTTTGGTTAAAGTTTAAGAAAGCCAGGTTAAAGAAACTAAGCGAGATTAAGCAGTATTTAATGAAAATAATAATATGCACAGTCTATGAGGTAAATTTTTAAATTTTCCTTACGCCAACTTGTGTCACGAACCGTTGAAATTTATGGCATTAATTGGGAATGAGGTGAAGAGGCAAAGTAAGGATATGTTTTTTTATTACTAAATCTGTCTCTAAAATTGATTTGACCGTTCTGATCATAAGAACGCCGAGGTTTTAAAAGATTGAAAATATAGATCTTTTTTCCGTGTCACAAAGCTCATTTCTATTTTATGCAGAGAAACTTTCCTCAAGAAATTGATTTCTGTATGTATACATATTTTTATCGCAGGAGAGCTAAATGAGAATTCCCCGTCATGGCCCCGAGAAAAGCGTCCAAGGTAAGTGCTGAGATTTTAGGGCAAGGCTCGGATAACGTTTCTGATACTTCACCTCAAAGCATTGATTTAGTCAGAACTTGGTCGTATATTTCTGTGATTTTGCAGTCCGAATTGGTAGACTGTTTAGATGACTCCAGTGACAATGAGAAGGACGACCTGGCCACCAAATACAAGATCGTTGTCCAAGCAGAAATGCATAAAGTAGCGGCCAAGCCACGTCTTATGCCTTACTATGAAATGATCCGATGGGTTCTATATCATGTAGATATCCCTACCAGAACCATCATCAACGAACAAAAGGTCATTGTTGGGACCTTTAGACCAGAAAAATTACAGACGATGTATATGTTACCGCACAGATCAGACTTCACATACAATATAGAGTTTCTAGAGTGTTTTAAACAGAAGGAATGAGAGCAATACGCGAAATGTTTATCCGATTTGATCAAGGATTGGGTCTGACACCCAACGAAGTTCAGAGTAGATAGCAACGGAATTTATTCCATATCTTCTTTGGAACCACAGTTCAAATACATAGCGATGATGACTTGTAGATTGTATGGGAGGGAAGACACCACACATTTCTTCCTCCCAAGGGTGTCTCTGATACATACAGTTGTAGAAGGCTGTTCCTTCGATTGGGATAAACTATTGTCAGATAGTCTGTCCAGTCAGATTATTGAATATCGAACGCAGAGGGCGAGCAGGAAAGCCACCTCGTTTTTTTTTGTCTACATACATCATGGACACCATGTGTTCCATGAAACCTTTTCCCTTAATGAATTGGAGCTGGGTTCCATCGGAGACTGAGCCTATCCACGTCTACCATTCAAAGTCGTGGGAGGACAAGGCTTCAAATTTCGTATATGAAATTTTCAATTGGGTAATGGTACTGATGCATGTCACCATCTTCGGTAATCCACCACCCAGGATTTCAGATAGCATCGCGGTAAATTTGAGCAGTGTGGTCGATTGGTACGTGGAAGTGGAATTTTCATACCTCAAAGTTTTCGGCGCTTCTGTCCCTCCGCATGCTCTACCATTATTTATACCCAATAGGCTGGCTTGTTGCGAGGTCGCCAGGCAAACTGTGATTGGTGGCATGAGCAAAGAGCTTAAGTGATATTCGAAGAAGGTATGGCCACCATTCCCTATTCATTTGAACACCTATTCTTTATTAGATTTCGAGCATGAAAAGGCTGAAGCAGCAGCCTTGGAAGACATTGAATTGGTTCACATTGAATTTAAGAAACATGACTTGCACAGGGTCATGAGTAATCACTTGGCTAGTTGTGGCCTCAAAAGGTTTGAGCATGAGAATTCACCTCATGATGACATTTTTTGAGGCACGAGATCGTATGCCGAGCTTTTGGCTCAGATAGAAGCCCTATCGCCTGAAGAGAGGGATGATGTGTTCAGATTCTAAGAACATCGGCGTAGCTGCCTTCCCCAAGTATTACAGGGTGAGAATACAACGACCGTAGAGGTGCAGGAAATAGAAGCTGAAGGCTCCAAAGATTCAACACCTAGCCGAGAAGAACAACAAGACAAGAAAGAGCAAATTGGGGGCCCAAAACGGGAAGTTGAGACGTCCTACCCTCTGAGTGAGCGAACCTCGGTTGTTACTCCAAGAAAATCATCTAAGTAGGTCGACAATCCCATCACTTCTATTACACCCCTACATTCCTCGAAAGGGGTCCCAGACACAGGGTGGGTTTTTGGCCAAGAATTGACACCCATAACAACGGAAGAGCTACCTCCGAATGAATTCTTCTTTGATAAGAAGAGAAAGGATGTCGTGAAACAAGAATTTTATCAAGAGGCAGGTAAGGTAGCGAAGAAATTCAAAATCTTAACCAATGGAAAAGATGTGAAGAAGCAAGAATTTGCTACTCAAATAGCAGGAACATTGGGGGCTTTCGCTACAGCCAACCAATATTCAGTCGGGACCCTAAAAGATCAGCTGAAGTGAAAAAATCATTTAATCAAAACATTAGAGGCTAAACTAGCTACAACAGAGGCCACTGCCATAGATCCGTCGAATACAGGTTTGGAACAAACTAGGGTAGCTGATCAAAAGGAAATTGAGCAGCTCAAAGCCGACCTCAAACAAACGCAGTCGATGGCTTAGACAAGTTAGACATAGGTAGACCGGCAAAGAGAATTGATAGAATAGCTACAAGTCAAATTAGACTTCGCTGAAAGCCAAGTAATTGATATCGGGATATTTCAATCCCAAGCTATAGAGATCAGAAAAAGAATGTCGACAACTCAACAAGGCCTACTTGCTAAGGTAGAAACGATTCAAAGCAACTGCCAACTCATTGATCGAGCCTTGGAAAATCTCACTCTTAGAGAAAAAGACGTTGGGGTGGCCCGAGTTGCTTTCCAAGAGGCTATTATAGCCATGATGAGGAGGGGGACAAGCAGTAATTCGAGGTTTTCTATCTCGAAGCAGACCCGAGGTAATATTTTGTTGAAAGAATGGGAGCATGACATATCCGAAGGTAGACAACAAGCTAGAGAGATAAGAAAATATTGTGAAGAAACCTTCAGTTTTATATATGGAAGTTGGCTAGGTTCTGACGATGAAGGCAGCACTGAAACACTGGGCCATATCAATACAACCAAATATCTTCTCAAGATCAAGGAAAATGAAGAAAGAGAATTGGTCAAAATATCACAAATAACCCAGATGGACATAGTCCAGATAGACATAAGAGAATTGGTCAAAATATCACAAATAATCCAGATGGACATAGTCCAGATAGACATATGGCTGATTAAACTGAGTGTACAATTATGTTCTGTCAACACCAAATACCAACAGGTGGAGGAAAAGTTGCCAAAATTGGCGAAGGATTGTTACATTTTTGAGGCCAAAAATCAAGTAGAACCTTCCAAGTTAATATCCCAGCTGGTGGAGAAGTGCGTCATTTGCATGGAGCATGCGAAGAGGCAGGTTTTCGGTATCAAATGAAGAAATAAACCAAGAATTTAAACGATTAATCTCCTTTGTTGTAACCGAAAACCTCTGGAACGTTTGAGATCCCATACTATAGAAATTTGCATAAATATACATTTTGTAGAAAGAACAAAGGCTGGACATTTTTGGTCGATTGTAATAGAGGCTATCTTCTTTTTGAATTAATATAAAGAAATCCAGAGAATCCTGATTCTGTCACGACTGTGCTATGAGTTTGTTCTCTTTGTTATTCATTTTCAATTTTATTTCGCTTATACACATGTGATGAATGTTGCACTGCAATTTAGTAAAACTTCTACTGTGGTGGTTAAATTTTATTCATCTATATCGTTTACAGTTTTTCCTCTGTATCGACTAACATCATATACAAGACCTATGAACCTTTAAGTTTTCATATTTATGCTTCGTCAAATTCCTTCTTACTCTATTTTCTTCCTCTGTTTACAGAGTGAGATTCTCCCTTGATAGGAGCCTTACTTTATAAACAGCTAAATGTTTTTCCCATATTTCACACACTTTCCATTTCAAATATAACATAGTTACAGAAAAAGGCCTTTGGTTTGCATTTTGTCCTTAAACATTAATTTCAAACGTCCTCTTTATAAGATCAAATTGATACATCATAAAAACTTTCCGATTTCTTTTCAATTTTTCTGTTCCTCTATGATTGTTCCCATTGTAAGACAAACTAACATTGAGACCAGTTTATCGGACCAAACACATATCGCCTTGAATATTTTAGATACTATTCTTAAAACAACCAATACCCGGTTAGAAATTGAGCGTTCATGGGTTGTGATTGAGCGAGATATAAACATCCAGGAACAACTGAAGGCTAGACAACAACAACCTGGAAATCAACAATAGCCTCTTTTCCCGAAGGTTGATGCTTTCCCTTTATTTATCCCTTACTCACTTTCGGATGCCTAATCACTGTACTTTCTAAGCCTTAAGTACAGACTCTGGAACAACAATGTACACACCCTAGCCAACCCATGTCATCAGCCTCTGAACAACATGCCGATGACTCTCGTCAATTAGTTACGATACAATTGGGAAAAATAAAAGTAGAGTCAAGTTCTCGTGTATGTTATGAAAAGGGAGTCATCTAACTCACCTTTTCCCTCGTATGGATGAAGCCTCAAAATTCCTGGAAGACATGACTGTTTCACAGCCTCAACTTCCAGCTTCTTATCACAAGCTTACTCTTGACCCACCTGTAGTTGATGGGATGATAAATATAGTCCCTTTTTTGATCAATCTGGTTGATCATGCAATCAATCTGTTCACGTCCTTAGTTGAACTAGTTGACAAAGTGTTTGATCCGATCCCATCCTCAGTCAATCCCACTCTCCTCCCAGAGAGTGAAACCCAAGTGGTTGATCTGTTTCCATCCGTTGACCCCATTCTCCCCTTGGAGAATGCAACCCAAGTTATCGATATGATCTCATTATCAGTCGATCCTAATCTCTCGCTCGAGAGTAAACCTGATACTGCTCACATTTTTCTTGTTGATATAGAACCTACCGTGTTGGGGGGAATTCTTCCTTCTCCCGTAGAATCCCCTCCAAGTAATGAGGCCATCCTTTTTAATTTGGGTGTGCTAAATGGACCTCGTCTTCCCTCTCACATTCCTTTCAAGATTATAGTACAGGTTTGTGGTCGGGATGCTCCTCAGACGTTGATAGAAGAAGGTTCGTCTCTTAGTATTTTTTCCTCTATTGCTTGGCAAGCTTTGGGTTATCCTCAAATTTTACCAGTCACACAAAATCTATTAGGTTTTAATAGAAGAACCAATCAACCTTTAGGGATCCTTCCTCAGTTTCCCATAACTTTTGTAGGGAAAATTGCGTTTATTGATGTCATGGTCATCCAAGACCCCTTGGATTTCAATTTACTCCTTGGGAGAGATGATATCTATTCCATGAAAGCTATTGTGTCCACTCTTTTTCGTGTGATATCTTTCCTGCACGATGGGAAAGTGGTGACTATTGATGAAATTTCGTTTGTTGGCCCTATATTGACCATTGACTCAATGACCTCCCTACACAGTTCTTATATGCAGGCGGTATCACCCCTGACACAAGTCAATTATGTGGCATTGTCTCCCATACCTTCAACTGCTGATAAAGATGAGCCTTCCACTGTAAACTTAGTCTCTGATGACCTAGATCCGGTAGTTGACATGGTGATCTCTTCGATAGGGCTATTGGAGCCTAACCTCCTTACCCCTATCCCGACCCTCAACATGCGTTCCTTCCAGAGTGTGTTTCTTCCATCAAATGAAGATCTCTTGGAAGCCATGACCAAGTATTGTCTCTTGACATGGTGTCCTTCTAGAGCGTTGTATTCTTGAAAGMCATGATAAAAAAGAGTCTATTGAGCATGGTTTTATGATTTCAAGCTCGTTAAAAAATGAAACCAGTTGTGAGGATAGTATTCGCATCTCTGTAACAACCTCGTTAAAAAATGAAAYAGATCTTTTGAGGATAGTTTTTCGCATCTCTGTAACAACCTCGTTAAAATATGAAACATAGATTCTGAGRATAGTTTTTGTGTCTCTGTGGCAACCCCATTAAAAAATGAAACATAAGTTACGAGCATAATTCCTTTTTCTRTGTCAAGCTCGTTAAATAATGAWACAGAGGTCCARGGATTGAACCTGGATTCTCGAGCATAGTTCCTTTTCCTGTGTCAAGCTCGTTAAAAAATGAAATAGATTTGTTCCCCCTCTTTGTTTGAGTCAAGCCCTTCTTCTAGTATTTGAATCTTCCTTTCATCTGCCTTTGTAGTTGAATGAAACGAAGCTTGGGGGGTAATGCTTCCAGCCTCTAGACTTCATGCTGAAGTTGAGCCACTAGCTTCATAGCTAGGGGCTAAGTACCGACCATGCGTTGGGAAGTCACAAGCATAGTTTTTACTTTGGTTTAAGCTTGTGTAAAAATGAAACCACCTACCTCAAGCATAGTTTCCTCTGGTTCAAGCTTGTGTAAAAATGAAACCAGGTCCAAGCATTGTTTTGTCTAGTTTTAAGCTTGTGTAAAAATAAAATCTACCCCAAGCATAGTTTAGTTTAGTTTTAAAGCTTGTGTAAAAATGAAAACAATCCTAAGCTTGGTCTTTGTTCTTTCTCGTGCTCGTAAATACATGAGAATGTAACTGAGTATAATTTTGTCATATTTTTGTATTCGTCATGGTAACACGAAAAACAAGACCTATGGAGTATCCTTTAAGCTCTTTTCACACTCCGTAAAAATGAAAAGATTGCCGAGCGACCTTGTTATTTTCATGCTCGTAAAAGTATTTGAAGAAAATTTTTGATGGGAGATAGTTTATCACTTTTTCCGTCTCATTAAACTAATTTACGAAAAAGGAACTGAGAGAGTCCTCTTTAAGTGTTTTTTAGACTCTCTAAATATGAAAAACCCTCAAGTTTTCTCTCTTTGGACTCGTTAAACAAACATCGAAAGACCTATATGGAACTGAACCACTCCTTCTTAGGGTTCGTTAAACATACTCTGAGGGACTCATCCGAAAGATGAGATTACATCAACAAGCATATGTTATCCTCCTCAATCTTGCGTAAAAATAAAGAGGTACTCACTAGAAATGGTGGGGAAAAATTTGGGAAAGAAATGTGTCTCTATATTTGTGTTAGTGGCAATAATAGTCGCTCTTGAACATGACACCCCCTTTCATCATTGAATCCGTGTTGTGAAATTCATTTGTCTCTCGTTTGACCTTTTGAAAGTTCATATCTTGGGTCGTCTTTGAGTCAATGCTGCCAAAACCATTGTCATGTCGTTCATATGTTCAAGCAAAGTACAACCCTACACAAGCATTCTATCGAGTCGGCCATCTGCAGTTATCAATTCCTACCATGTTGTCCTTCCCTGTGTCAGTTTCAAATAATCTTCACACTTTGATCTACCTTAAATATGTTACTTATTTCGTGTCATTGATGGGGGATACATCAAGTCCCTCCTGTGACGAGTCTGTTCTCGTCGACTTCAAATCATTATCCGGGAACAAGACTTAGAAATCAATTAGTACCTTATAACCTGCATGCCTCAATGATAGGTTTCTTCGCTTTCGACAGTGGGTTCACATCATTGACCCCTGATTGAGAGATTCTATCGAGTGCTTGACTTCATCTCATTAATTTACATTCGTTGGATTGTACTAGGGTACCTTGGGAGTCATTGACATCAATGGTGATTTCCCTCGCACTTGTTAACAATTTTCATCAATGACCGGTAATCAAGTGGTTTCTACCATGTTTGACTTCGGTACTTGTAATCACATGTCTAGATTCATACTTATGGACGATGGGATTGAAGACCCTAGATCTCATTATTTCGATTCAGGTTGTGATGGAGTATTTATGATTTGTATTGACACATAGATCCACTTTGTATGTCTCATGGCTATGTCCGCATCTGAGTTTTCTACGAGCATAGATCCATAGTGTATTCCTGGTGGCTATGTAGAATATTGATGACGTGGATCCAATGTGTATGATTAGCGGACATGACTGAAATTTATTATTTAAATCAATTGTAGTTTGAGTATGGGAATGCCTACCTCAGACATGGTATAACATTGTGCAGATGTTTGGTTTTTGCAGGTTTCCGATTGGTGCACTCCTTGTTTTTGAAAAACACACCTATTCTACAAAGTATTTCGACTGTCACAAGTTCCAACCTCATACTTTGGGGGGCATTCTGTTACACATTATTTTAGTCACCCTAGTGATGTTTCTACAACATGTGTTTAGGCTTCCAAAATAACTTTCTTCATGAGAAAAGTGACTAGCTCCCTCTTCTACAAAACTTGTTTTTAGAAAGCCACCACAGGTCAACCATAAAGTAAATTGTGGAAATGCTTGATCCTCTTAGGATGTTATGAAACTAGCTTACGACATTTCCATAGGCTGGACTATATCTAGGGTGCGACGACGTTGGAAGACTGAGAAAAGGTCAAAGTTCACGAAAGTTCTAGAAGGGATCTTCTAGAATATGAGGTGGCATCCATATGGTTGGGATCCTACTCCCTTCTCTGATTTGGTGGGATCATACTAATCTCTTTAACCATCTCTCTTTCTCGTATATAATGATGGATTTATCATGGAAAAGGTTAAGCAAGAGAAAGCAAGATCAAGCAAAGAATTAATGAAGGAATAGGTTGAGAATTGTGTGAGGTATTCTATCTCTATTGATGCTTGAGGTCTTGATTTGCCCATCAAGTTATTGTGGATCTTCTTCAAGCAAGTTTGGAGCAAGTGTGTGTGTGTTGGAGCAAAGGGACACCGAAAGGGAACCTTGCAACATCAAGGCTGTTTGGTTGTATCTTCCAGTTTTACTTAATATAATACAGTGGCATGTTTCTTTCCCATAAAATGATTCTCATTTTATTACAGGACTCCTTGATCACATGTGTAAGTTTTCATTGAATATACTATTGTTTCTTTCACTTTGGTTGGTTGGTGTTTCATTGCAGATCCAAAATCACAAGAGCACCAGAGCGGAGCAGGGACAACACAGATATAAGGAAGTGATATTCAAAGGTATGCTGTTCATCTCTTGTTTGATAGTAAACTCAATGATTAAAGATTAGGGAAAGCGTCATGTCCTGTCTTGTTTTGTTCTAGATCCAGGTGGATCTAGGGAGATCAGTTTATGTCCACATTCACCGATTTATCCAATAACAACATGAGTATAGTGACCTGTTCCGAATAACATTTATAGAGATGAAATGCATAACAGGAGAGCTAGGAGAGATGAAGATACCTCTCAAACCTGAGGCTAGATCTATCCGACATAGATTGGATAGACTGAATCCAATATATAAGCAGAAAGTGAAAGCAAAAATTGACAGAATGTTGGAAGCTGGTATCATAGAACCAGTGGAGGAATCTTAATGGATAAGCCCTATGGTAGTGCAAGAAAAGAAATAAGGGGGGATAAGGATTTGTGTATACTTGAGAAAACTGAACGATGCATACTTACATGATCCTTTTCCTACCCCTTTCATAGATGAGGTCTTAGAGAATGTAGGAGGCCACGAAGCATACTCATTTACATATGGATTCTCATGTTATCATTAGATCAAGATAACCCCAAAAGACAGGTACAAGACCACTTTTACCACATAATGGGGATCCAACCAGTACACAATCATGCCTTTTGGGTTGAAGAATGCACCAACCATATTCTCAAGGGTAGTAATAACTCCTTTAAGGAGTTCATACATCAATTTTTAGAAGTGTATATGGATGATTGGACAATATATAGTATGTTAAAATACCACGTGGAAGTGTTAAGAATGATGTTGGAAAGATGCAGACTGTGTCAAATATCATTGAATATCAAGAAGTGCATATTTGGGACACCTTTTGGAATACTATTGGGACATATAGTGTGAAAACAAGGCTTGCTAGTAGATCCTTCCAAGATTGCAGTGATTGTCAATTTACCACCACCAAAATCAGTGTGCCAGTTGAGAGCAACATTGGGACATACATGCTACTATAAGAAATTCATAAAAGGGTATGCACATATCATTGCGCTAATTGATAAACTGTTAAAGAAAGATACTAAATTTCAGTGGAATGAGGATTGTCAACAAGGTTTGGACACCTTAAAAGAAAATATGGTCACAACACCTATACTAGTATTCCCATATTGGGAAAAGTCATTCCATGTGCATGTAGATGCATCAACTATAACACTTGGATCAATTCTGGCACAGCCAAAAGCAGGATATTTGGATCATCCTATAACATTTGCTAGCAGAAAAATGTCAGAATCAGAGCATAACTACAATACTACAAAAAGAGAAGGCCTAGCTATGGTCTATGCACTTCAAAAGTTCTGACATTACTTACTGGGAAAACACTTTAAGATGTTCACAGATCATTCCGCCCTCAAATACCTTGTTAACAAGCCAGTGTTGGGGGGGATGATCTGTAGATGGCTACTGTTATTTCAGAAATTCAATTTTGAAGTGATAGTCAAACCAGGGAAGATGAATGCAGGACTTGATCACCTGTCAAGGGTCACCAATGGAGAAGAAACTACAAATTTAGAAGATAACTTCCCTAATGCACAGTTGTTTTTAGTACAAATAGTTGATGAATATTTTGCTGACATCATTGAATACTTGAGTACATGGATTGCACCACAAGAGTTTAACACTGCACATAAGAAAAATCTAGTAGTTAGAGCTGTAGACTATCAACTGATTGCAGGACATTTATATAAGATGGGCGTCAACAACATTGTGAGAAGATGCATACTAGAACACAAAAGGCCTACAATTTTGGTAGAATCTTATGAGGGAATAACTGGAGGACATTATGCAGGGAAAGCTACCACATAGTTCTATGGTGACCAAAAATTCATATAGATGCTAAGGACAAACACCACACGGGTTGGTGTATGGACAAGAAGTAGTGGTGCCATTAAAATTTATGGTACCTAGCATATGAGTCACAATGATTACCAACATGAAAAAATGAGGCGCAGTAAAAGAAAGGCTAAGTCAACTCATGGAAATGGAGGAAGATAGGATTCTGACAGGATTTCACCAGGAAGTGCAGAAAGCAAGAGATAAATGTTGGAATGACATACATCAAGAGGAAGAGTTTCAAGAAGGAAGACCTAGTTTTGCTGTATGACAACAAATTTTGTCAGCATCCAGGAAAAATTAGAATGTATTGGCAGGGCCCATATGAAGTGAAGACTGTCACCGATAGGGGATCGATACAGTTAAAAGACTCGGGAGGCACACAAATGAGAGGAATGGTCAATGGGAGTCGACTCAAACTGTACAGGGACAATCAAACTCCTAGCACTTGAACCCTACAACACAGTAAGAAAAAATGTACATAGTGTATTATAGTAGATAGATAAAATGAGAAAAAGAAACTAAAAGGAGAAAAAGAAGAAAATCCATAAAAAGTAGAAATGGGATAAAAATACAAATATATCGATGGAGATGGAAGGTTTTGATATAATAGAACTATTAGAATTAACAATGCGTTGCAGAAAAATCAGTGATTGAAAACACTGCGCTTAGGGGAGCAATCAACAGGTAGAAAGGCACACCATGCAGGAAACACAGTAGAAAGAGAAAATGTGACAATTGTCAGTGCGACATAACTGTCATTTCGCCATTCCACTATAAAAGTTGGAAAAGGGGGAAACACAATCATTTGTGTTTTTCACCAAGGAGAAGAGAGAAGAGTGAGAAGTTGAATCACAAAAGAGTGCGAAGTGATAAGAACTGGTGGATATTTGAAGTCAACAGTTGGAATTTAACAGAATGTCACAACCGAGACTCAGGGCGCTGGGCAGAACCAGGCGAAACAAGAGAAGTAGTGCTTGATTAGTAGAAACAAGAATTCATGAGGTTCCCATATTCATGGATGTGGATGAGATTCACACACTGGAATACAAGCCTACCACCACACACATAGAGGAGGAACAAAACCCGACATAGGAGGCTAAATAGTCAAGGGAGGACGCAGAAAGGACAGAATCTGATGCGTCCAAGGGAACATGGACACAACAAGAGGAACATGCCACAGATTCAACTCAGCAAGGCCCAGACCAGGGACATGAGCTAGAAGCATACCATGAAACAGAGCTTGAGGCCATGTCAATAGTTAGGGTATCATCCCCATAAGGGAAGAAGAAGGAACGAGGAGAGAGTAGTGCGCAAGGCGTACAATGCACATAGACGGAATTGGCCATATTGATGCCAAAAATCCCCAAGGGAGTGAAGGCCGATGACAAAATGGTGGGAGGAGTAGATTCTCTTAAATACTCT
>JZKD02S1596330.1:45657-62237 GCA_000966675.3 Picea glauca | reverse complement strand
GAATACTTTGTATGATTTAATTGTTGGTGTTTTATTTTTCGTTGTGCTAAGTTGTTAGAAATCTCAGTGTGTTTATGTTCACAGTTCATAATGCGTGATTTCTGTGTCTATTTTTGAGAACCTAGAGCAAACCTGAGGTGTGTTCAAAATATAACAAATAGTCCCTATATTATACCTCTCATTTCAATGTTACGTTGTTTTAATTTTCTAATAGCTTTGAAAAACTTGGTTTGTAGAGGCTTTATGATAATTTTTTAAAATAAAACCATCATAGATCCATCTTAACTTCAGATCTATTACACACAGAGAGGGATATACAAATAATGAGATGTAAATATCTCGATGCTTAAAATATATTGACTTAAGATGGATCTATGCTAGTGTGCTATTATGTTAGGATCGCACCCTAACTCCCCTAGTTATTGGAATAGGTTGATATTTAATGTATTAAGGGAAATATTTAATAAATAAGACCCCATGAGGCAGTGAAGTGTGAAATCATTAAATGTAAGTGGACTCATTAGAGAGGGCCTACTACTTAGTGGTTAAGGTCTCATTAATGGAGATCCATTAGGTGGTTAGGGTTTTGGTCAATTAGAAGCTATATATAGTAGAAGAAGATATGTAATCAGTTGTCAAGTGAATATTATTTTATATGGAGTTGTACTTATGTTGGAGGTTTCCCCACCAAAGAGATAAGTGAACATTGCATCCAATTATGAATATCAATACAAGTCTTCTTACTGTTGTTATTTTCGAATTCTAGTTCTATTTATTTGTTTTATACAACTATATTTCAATATATTTTTCTTTAAATATTGTGTTTCAGGTAACAAGGGACACCACAATTCGTATTAGAGCACTCTCCTATGCCAAAAAGCACTCCAATTTTAGAAAAAAAATTAGGCCAGAAACATGTTCCAACATCTTTAAATATTATAGAGATCTACCATTTATCATTTAAACCTACAGTTGGGGAAGACTACTTCATGAAAATACAAGAGGTGTCACTTGGTTGGACACCCTTGTAACCTCTATTGGTACCCCTTCAAGTAGTTGCACATAAGAGAGCACCTAAAAATGCATTTGTCTTCCACGTACCTTCAAGTAAATCAAAATCCCTCTAGGATCACTTGAAACTAGCCTTACATAATTTTGTTTTCCATCTTGCTGCTATAGTACACCAAGAACAATACTCATGGAGATCACTCTCATCTATCAGAGAAGTGAGTAGTATGACTAAGGGTACCGTATATCCTCCTTAGTTGGTGTTGTCAAATATTTGATCAAGTGTTATTTCTAGAAACCCTCCAATAGATTAGAGAGATATAACACTTAACATTCCTTTATCCTTGGGATTCTAAAAACCCTATCCTATCCCTACAAACCCTAGATTTTATAACACAAGAAACAATATTGCTACACAATTTATAATATTAGTAACTTGGGAATTTCATCAGTTTAATAATACTTATTAGGGAGTAATACTCCCCACTGATTAAAAAAAAAAACCTTACACGATATTGATCATCGTGGTGTCACTCTCTAGTAATTTTTTTGTGGACCCATTAGTACCATTTCTTGTGACCCCTCTCCTCAAATTTTTCTCGGGATGTTGATTTCATTGGGCTAGCTCTTGGATAACCTCTTCAGTGGACCCCATGGTCCCATAACAAACACCAAAAATATGTCATCTATGGATGAAGTAAAGCAACTAGTTTAGTCTCTCTTCTGACTAGTTAACACAATGGAAACTAACATGTCTTCCCAACTACACAAATCAACCTTTGTTTCGATCCAATTAAGAAGCTGAAGGGTAAGAATGACGAGGGCGGAAATTTCATTGGTGAAGGATCTCATAAGGATAAGCACATTGTTAAGGAATAAGGCTCCAATAATGACCTCTCATTTTCTGACCATTCCCACAATATGATGCCTCACCTCCCTCAAGTTGATCTTAATAGTTTTATGGCTTGGATTAGACTCGTTGGGTTGCCCAAATGGAGCACTAATTTTCCCTTCATTTCATAGTAGATAACCTATTGATACTCCAAATTTGTCCTCTATTTGGAAAAGGAACATTGGTAGTGGTGGCAGTGGCATAAAAAAACATCTCTTGAGGTCATTACATGGAAGTAGTTTGTGAAAGCCCTGTTTTCTCACTTTATCAAGGATACAATTTTTTAGGCCAACTGACCAAATTGTGCCAATTTGACATGGTGGAACACTACATTGGAACTATTGAATGTTTGGTTGTTAGAACAAAAAAATTAACACACAATTTTTTTAAGAAATGCTTTATAAGTGGTCTTTAGGAGGAAATAAGAGCCCAAGTAGATATGACCCACTTTGCTACTTGGTTGGAGGCCACTCAACTTACTCATCATTCACAAGTTGTATCCTATGCTAAGTCTAAATACCCCAACACTTCTCCATGTCCACACCCAAATATGGTGGCTTCTCCATAGCCTTCGCCACCCCTCAAGGTCCACAAGTTCACATAGGTTGAAATAGAATAATGTCAACTCAAGAGTCTTGTTGGCACAGGGGCAGACCCAAGGTTCAATGCTACAACAATGCAAAAAAAAAACTCTAACTACCGACCCTTTCGGCAACACCTGTGAAGTATATGAAGTCTCACCCGAGGTAGAGGCAGGGGTGGTTGCAAGACTCAGGTGTATGAAACCTTAGTTGGGACATAGATATGTGATTATGATACTTAATAGAGCACTTAGCACCATCAAATCCTCAATATGCAATCAATACCTACTTCGCTGATAAAACAGAGCTTCACAAGATTCACATTGATCTAATGTAGTTAAGTACTTAGCACAAATAGATGGATTGGATATAGTAGAAGCAAGCACTAAGCGCATTCATAGAATTCATATCTAACATTCTTACACATCATTAGCACAAAGCATGAACATATTTATCTATCTCTATCAAAGAACTTAGCAAGAGAGTCATAAACACATTAAGACAAGCACATATCATAACAACATAGTATTTACGTGGTTCACTACCACCCTGGGACTACGTCCACCAACTCTTTTTCTTTATTGTCTTCAGTCAATCAGTTATAAGCACAGAGCCTCAAAAACCTTACTCCGCACAGGAAAAAAGATCTATGCAGCTCGATAGATCCTTCTTCCTTGCGTTACAGTACTAAGCCTTCCACAATCTGCTACAAGGACCTACACTTAGCTCTGCAAGTCTCTTACAGTCATGCACACAGAACTTACAGAATCTACTTGAACTTAGCATACATTCACATCACATAGATGCACCACCCTTCTATCTAGCCTAAGCATCTATTTATATATTACAAAATAGGCCTAAACATGGGTAAACCCATGGGCTGACATCCCATTCCCATTACATATTCACACATCCCAAAAAGGACCCAAAAAGGGGCCGAGATCCCATGATCTTTGCTTCATCTTGTGCTCCTTCTTCGATAGGATGTTGAAATCCAAAAATAGGTCAAAATTGAACAGATATCAACACAACTTGGTCAAGGGCCAACAGCCCCCCAACACTCACCTGTGACTCATCCCCAGTCACTCTAATGTAGGAAGTTCTTCTTCGAACGCTTCGAGCTTGGCTCAAACTGCTTCGACTTGATGTTGTGCTACGTGCTATTTTTTATCAAATTCTTGAATGAATGCATCATTCACAGGTCCTTCCAGGCGCTGTTCTACCGTGGTGCTAAGCTGCTCCAGTTATGCTCCTTGGCCTTCTACCTCTGTAAACAACTGATAGGCCTTATCTTGTACCGGTTGGATTTTATGAGTTATATCCATAACTCTGATCTGGATATTATGGATTTGTTGTTGGGCGGTTCACTGCTCTTGAGATCTCTTCATTCTCTCCACAATTGATAGAGACTTCAATTGTGCCTGTAGTGTTTTTGCATGCTGCTTCGCTTCCTGGAGCTACGACTCCAGTGCCTGCAACTCTGGGTTCTCGGTAAGTTTCTCATACGTCTGAGCACTGCGATCAATGAATTTCTTTCATTTGAAGGTAAGGGCCTTCATTCTGTCAAATGTGCTGTGAGAAGTGGCTTCTCGTTGGTCCCTTACATCCTGTGGAGTCTCGGGCACAATGCATAGTTCTAAATCTGCAATGCGCTATTGTAGCTACTGGATCACTTCTTCAAGTTGCACTACTTGCTTCCTGACTTGATCCTCTACCTTTACTTCTATGATAGTCACAGAGCGAAGCACTCTGTTGACCATTTCTTTTACTTCAAGTTTCTCCGTGTGCAATTGTTCCCTGTCTTTCTGCAGATGAGATTTTTCATCGTTGAACTTTTCCTGGAGAGCAAGCTTCTCCCATTCTGCAGTACTACGTTGCTCTACAAGGACTCCTTGTACTTGTGTCAAAGCCTGGGTGGCTTGAGCTGTTTCTTCTTGTGCTCTTCAAAGTTGAGCTTTGACTGTATCAACTATTCGATGGAGTTGAGTTGGCTCATCTCCTAGTTCTGGTGTTCCTAATGGAAGAGGCCCAGTGGAGACTGCGTAGCTGGACTGAAGTGCTTGCTGTACTCCTTGGAGCTCAATCTTGATTCTATTATACATCGATTCTTTCTTATCCTCTTGTTTCTATGCTATCTCCAATGAAGCATCATTCAGGGCTACTATAATGAAATCAAAGTCATCTGAGGTGAGGATAGTCTGCATTTTTGTCATAGAAGATTTTGATTTCTTCCAGGAGGAAGGCTTCGGGGGGGGGGAACCTTCCTTTTCTTCGAGAGGTCCTCCTCATCTCTAGTCAGTGTAACCTCACCTTTCTTCTGTTCAACTTCAATGCCATCTATCTCTATTCCATCACCTCCTTGCTCTGGTGAGATGGAAGCAGTCTTCACGGATGCATTGTCTAAATCCTGAACTTCTTCAGTTTTTTTTGTCCTGCTAGGTCTGGGTGTATCCTGCGCAGTTTCTGGACTATCTATGTCAGATATCTCTGCAGGGTTTGCTAGAATGAGGAGGTCCACCGACTAGTCCTTAGTGATCTCCTCCAAGTCCTCCTTTGTTAGCTTGTAATAGGACTGAAGTTGCTACTTCTGCTCGTCAGCGCGTGCTGTGATGTAAATGAAATGGCTGTCCGCATTGAATTTCATCAAAGGCCAAAACCTGTGTAATGTATTTGGAGTTATGCGAGGCACAAACTGTATGGATATCTTCAACTGGTTGTAGTATGCATGAAATACAACATTGGACTACCACTATTTATTCATGTCTCTTAAATACCATAGTGTGCTAAACTTCGCAACCAATGGTTCAAAGGGCTCGATGTCCGGGAAGGTTGCACCTTCCAACATATCCCATGCAATGAAAGCGATCAGGATCAATAGACAGCTAAAGTGAAATTCGTACCCTTGATCCTGGGCTTCCCTGCAGTCAATTTCTAATTGGTTCACTAGGTACTTCGCCCAATTCATTTGTAGGCCCTCTGTGCACTTCCCTGCAAGGTTGACTACAAAACCAGTCACATTTGTGGGTTGGTTCTTGCGTACTAATTTTCCTGCGATCAATTGATAGGAGAGGTGCACTGTGGCACTTTGGATAGAAGCTACCATGTAGCCTCACGTGCCCTTCTCGACATCACCGTAGGTGTCCTTGATCCTTTGAGCTAGAGCGTGATCCATTGTTTTTCCAGGATAGAAATCCTATGGGTCAGGGCCTTGCATACTTAGCCCTATGATATAATTTATCAACATCGGATCCACTGTTATGCAACGGTTTAACCATAGATAACCTCCATGGTAACAAGACAACAATAATTTGACATATGCACTCACCTCCTGGTGTCGTCCGAAGTGCAGAATGTTCATAACGTTCAGCAGGTTGGACTGTGCGAGGTTATGGGTCCATGATTGAGGGATGATCTTTGAATTCTTTCCCTTTTTTTTGGTTAGGTACTTATGCGGGCCGAGCATGTTGTAAACTTTTTGGTCACCGAGGTTGAAGTCACTAAACTTCAACGCTGCAATCTTATCTTGGTCTGCGCAAATTGCACGTATCCCCTTCGAGAGGTATGCAGTGACCAAGGTGTGCAAAAAATCTCTAGGTACATTGTCGCAGTTTACAACACTCCTTAAAGGTGGCATATAAGTAGGTAATATGCTAAGAATTAACTTAGAATTCGCGAGATCATCCCTATGCTTAGTTCGCTTCTCATCTGATGGCCAGGATGGTCCGACTCGAGCAGTTAATGGAGAGGTTGGTAGTCCTCTCATGGATGATCCTTGTACACCTATGGATAATCCTCTCTTCGACATGAGTCTTTCAGTCATCAAGTCGATAAAAACTTCCTCAACAACTCCTTCTACAATGATCAACTCGTCTGACATACATGCTTAGGGTTAACAATCTTAGGTTCGGGGGTGGTAGCTTAGACACAGTAATGAGAGAGAGAGAAAAAAGCATGATGATCACGGTATAAAATCAACATAGTCTATGGGCTCAAATTCTCAATTGGAAAAAGTGTTCTCGATGTGTGGCATGGTGGGATAAATAGGTAACTCGACAACGGGTCGCTTGCAACGGGTATGAGGTCTTCATTAACTCGGTTCTATCCATTATGGTGCGGTATCAATAGTCGGATGGTGAGTTGGTTGGCCATAAATGGTTTTCTATCAGTTCGGAGAATTGATCTAATGGTTATAACATTCCCCAACGACTATATTGCTTTTCCATGGAGAAGTGCCATGTGTCGCTATTTTGATATCCCGACAAAGCTCCAATTTTGAAAATTTTCCTTCTGTGAGGTTTCCTCTGGGACTTTCTGTATCTTTTCAATCTTATCCCTCTTCTTACTTATCTTTCTAGCCTTCTTTCCAGTGAGCTTCGTCTCAGTTTGCCTTTTCCCATTCTGATTCTTATCTTCTCTTTACATAGTTACTTCACGCTATTGAAATTCTTTCCTAGGATTCAGGGGTAGAACCTCTTCTTTGTTTGGGATAAGTACTTCAGTCTTTTGTTGGTCTTCTAATGTTCTTACAACTTCGACATCTGGGTCTCTAGTGTTAAATAACTTCGATCTGTTCTCCTGTTCTGCAATCAAGTGTGCGATCCTTCTAGTCATGAATTCTTTTAACTCTTGCTTCTCTTGTTCTAACACTGCTTCTTCTTCTTTCCTTCTGGCCTGGTCTCTTTCAATCCAAGGGCTGGCTAGTAACATGGTAAATAGGGTGCTATCTTCAATAAATTTTATAATCTCAAAATCTTCTTCCGTCGAAGTTCCATTGACATATATAGGTATCCGAGCGAGCTTACCACATAGGTTTACCAGTTTTCCTCTGAATAATCCTATTCCTCCTAATGAAGGAATCATAACAGGCCTCCCTATAGCTTCCCAAGTTCTCTCTGTCATGATATTCATCTGTGTTTCCTCATCCAGAACACAGTCAATGTCGAAGTCTCCTATTCTTTCTTTGATGCATTCTTTTTCTTTGAATAACCCTGATAAGCTGAAATGTCGATGGTCATTCAGGGTTTCTTTCATCTGTAACAATACTTTCTCTGATTATTTCTGGGATTATGCCATTCCTGGATCTGCCTTAGGGTTTTCCTGGTTCAGATTCATTCTTTCAACTTTATCAATCATTCTAGGGCAATCCAACACTTCATGGTCCATAGATTTGCAACAAAGACAACTAGGTCTTCTTCCAAGGAATTCCTTAGCAATATGTCCTGGTCTTCTGCAACTGTAATAGAGGGTTAATCTTCTCTTTCTTTTAAATGATCCCCAACTTCTCCTGTACTGTGCGCTAGGAGAATAGGAGCTAACCTGCAACAAATTCTCTCTAGGATCCTGCATCCATTTGTTAGTCCAAACATTCTTTCTATGCATAGGTATAACATATCTTTCACTATTCTTGTCAGATCTATTAATATCAAATATTCCTTCATCTATCAATACCCTAGTTTTCAAACTAGGACACACTCTATTAAACATACATAGATCCATACTCTATAAACAAAAATTTCCACTTATCTTACTTCTACAGATCACAAAGCTTCCAGATCTAAAAATTTTCACTGTTCTTACCTTTATCAGAGCACAGAGCTTGCAGATCTTACCTCTTTTAATCATAAATTCTCACTTTTACCTTTCTTGGAGCATAAATCTTTCAGATCTTGCTTCTCTCCTTCAGATCCAACTTCTTTTCTTCAGATTGGGATTCTTTATTTTAGCACAGAGCTTTATAAATCAAGTAGAATACTGCGCATTAAAGTGACAGATCTTTGCACAGAGCTTTCATAATTTCAAGACGAATCTTTGCACAAAGCTCCTTCTTTCTCAGTTCCCAGCAATCACAGTTTATGTCCTGGTAACAAAACCATTTTTTGGCATAGGGATAGACCCAGGGTTCAATGCTACAACAACACACCAAAAAAACCCTAACTACCGGCCCTTTCGACAACACTTGCGAAGCATATGAAGTCTCACTCGAGGTAGAGGCAGGGGTGTTGCAAGAATCAGGTGTCTGCAACTTTAGCTGGGACACAGATTTGTGATTATGATACTTAATAGAGCACTTAGCACTGTCGGATCCTCAATATGCAATCAATACCTACTTCACTGATAAAATAGAGCTTCACAACATTCACACTGATCTAATGTAGTTAAGTACTTAGTACAAACAGATGGATCAGATCTAGCAGAAGAAAGCACTAAGCACATTCATAGAAGTCAGATATAACATTCTTACACATCATTAGCACAAAGCATGAAGATATTTATCTATCTCTATCAAAGCACTTAGCAAGAAAGTCATAAACACATTAAGACAAGCACAACACAATATTTACGTGGTTCACCCCTACCCTGGGGCTACATCCACCAACTCTCATTCTTTATTGTCTTCAGTCAATCGGTTACAAGCACAGAGCCTCAAAAACCTTACTCTAGATAGGACAAAAGATATGCGCATCTCACTAGATCCTTCTTCCTTGCGTTACAACACTAAGCCTTCCACAATCTGCTACAAGGACCTGCACTTAGCTCTGCAAGTCTCTTACAGTCATGCACAAAGCACTTACAGACTCTACTTTTGCTTATCATACATTCACATCACATAGATGCACCACCCTTCTATATAGCCTAAGAGTCTATTTATATATTACAAAATAGGCCTAAACATGGGTAAACCCATGGGCCGACATCCCATTCCTGTTACATATTCCCACATCCCAAAAAGGACCCAAAAGGGGCYGAGATCAMGCGATCTTTGATTYGTCTTGCACTCCTCCTTCGACAGGTTGTCGAAGTCCAAAAAYAGGTCAAACTTGACCAGATATCAACAAAACCTGGTCAAGGGCCAAAGACTCTCTTCTATAATTATGGTAAACATATTCTATAGGGAACAAATGTAARGAACACAAATTATTTATGTTGATTGGCATTTCTTCTCCTCAGTTGTTAAATTTCATTGGCTATATCAAGTAGAGGAAGGCCATTGTCTTAATTGACAGTGGAAACACCCATAATTTCTTTGATCACCACATTTTCCAAGGAACACACTATTATATTGATGTGGTTAACAACTTTCAGATTATGATTGTTAATGGGGGATCTATGAAATATGGTGGTGAGTGTGAAAATTTGAAACTTCAAATGGGTGAGTATTCCTTGAAAACTCATATGTTTTCTATTGAGATGGCCCGTTGTGATATTGCTTTGGGTGGTGAACAACTAAGACAATTAGGGCCTATCACCATGGATTTCCTAGAATTATACATGAGTTTTACATAGGATGGAAATACTTACATGCTCAAAGTATCGATTAGGCTCTCCAAAAATCATGAACTCACACCATATGGAAAAAGATTCTAAAATAGGGTCACTATGGAATTATTGCATAATTCCATGCTATTCAAGCCTTTGAGTACACTTCTCATATAGTTCATCTACATTTACAATTAGTCCTAGAAAAATGCCAAGAAGTTCTTGAACTTCCCTAAGGATCACACCCCTCACATGTACAACATAATCATAGCATCCCATTGCTTCCCAATGGTCGAGCACACAATGTGTGTCCATATAATCATCCTTTTGCTCAAAAGAATGAAATTGAAAATATTGTCAAGGAGCTCTTAGCTGTAGGTTTCATCCATCCTAGTACCAACCCCTACTCTTCTTTGGTTGTTATGGTTCTTAAAAAAGAAGGCTCTTGGTGCATGTATCCTAATTTTTGAGCTCTTAACAACTTGACAATGAAAGATGAATTTCCTATTCTGGTCATTGATGATCTATTATATGAGCTATATGGAGCACAATATTCACCAAACTTGATATTCACTCTGTTTATCACCAAATTTGCATGAAGGAAACCAATATTCCCAAAAGCTACTTTCTGCACTCATGAAGGTCATTATGGTGGGAAATCCCAACATAATGTGGGAAATCACACTCATGATTAGAGTTCAACATGAGAGTGTGAAATGAAAATCTCTGATTGTATTTTATCAAGCCAAGCACAAGATTATATATATTTACATAAAGAAAACTACCTCAACAAACTAGAAGGTGAATGCTCAATTAGATCCTAAGAATTAACAACTAAGCAAAATAATAGAGATAGTTAGAAATATGATCTCAACTACTCCATGAGAATACAAAACCAAAAGGATTTATCACACCAACCAATAACAATAGTCTCATATCAAAATAATAAGGAGAAATAGATATGCTAAGGCACTACTAAGGCCAAGGCCTAAAATACATATGCTAATACTAAGGACTAGAATCCCTATCATTCCTCCCAACAATAGAAGCATTGGCCTCTAATGCTTCTAGGAGAGAGGGAAAATGTTGTTCCATATGGTGTTGAGAAATCCAATGATCAAGATGTGATATTTGAACTTATTTAGAAGTAGTGAATCCTTGAGAATTCTGTTGATACAAAGCTTGCAATTGGAATTGCAAAAAATAACCTTTGCCCCACTAAATCCAAATGAGTAAAAGTACAGTGACAATAATTTCATAATGAAGAACCTCTGCCTTAGTGATGTGGATGAACACAAATTATGTCATAAGAATTCTTAAATCCAACTAAAACACTTCCATCAAACAAACTACTAAAAGGTTATAACTCCATGCAAAGTGGTGTGATTCAAATGATGAAACTATTGATGTAGAACGAAGTGATTTCGAGTCTCTAAAAGATACTCCATAAACCTAGCTTAGGGACATTGAATCCTTGAGAACATACCAGAACAAGGCATATAAACTTCTAGAGTCATAAATACTATAGCATGCTTGTGAAAATGCATAAAGAAATGGGCAAAATCACCACTCAAGGTAGTGTTACAAAGTATCCCAAAGTGTTGGCGTTGAACACAATTTATGAAAGATAATAATGATAAAAAATGTCAAGGAATTTTCATCATAAAGATAAAAAACCAAATATAGGTATGTAGCTAAGCATATCAAATTACTTTTAATGAAAAATCTTATAGTGACAATAGTTGAGAAAATAATGAGGATGTCCCATAGATATTGGTAAAAGAAAAACACCCAATAAGGAATTTGTCCATAAGTAGTCTTTCCATGAAGAGATAGGGAGTTGGAATCGTTGATCATTGATGATGCCCAATAATATAATCAAAGTAAATGCCGTATAATTGAGAAAATAAGGCACTCAACGAGGCACATAGATCTAAATATGAAGAAGTGCCACGAGGAAGAGCCCATGATAAAACCAAGGGAAGTGAACGAAGATATCAAGTCACAATCCAAAACAAGAGCTTGATTTTAAATAATAGATCGATATGCACCCTAATATCAAACAATCTAAATCATGGGTCCACCATGCCTTCGATTTGTTATCACTAACAAAGTTTCCTAGGATGAGGGGACAACATACAAAGGTAACCACAAAACCACTTCATAACTGAAAACTAGCCCTTCTAGTGCAGAGAGGGATCTCTCTTGTCACTTGGTCTCTTGGAAGATGGATCTCCTCCAAAGGTTTAATGGCTAGGTTTTGATTTGATGAAAGATTTATGGGGTTTTCTGGCAAGAAGGAGAGGGATTAGTTGGGAAATGGAGTCAACCCTTGAAAATGAATGAAAACAATGACTAGTAGGTGGAACTCTTCAAAGAAACAAAGTCTAAGTAGGTGATGAACTTTAAGTTTTTTAATTTGTTGTGTAGGGTGGAAGAAAAAGGGAACACATAAAAAAATCAGAGCACCATGAAAGATGAATTCTGATAAGTTAGGAAATAAAAACAAAGTTTAAATCGCTTGAATCTAAAGCACCATTTAGATGAATTTCAGACCCTTTGATATCCAATTTAAACATATGAAATGCAGATGAAGAATATGAACACAATATGTACATAAAAAGATTAGAGAACAGACTTCAGGCCACAACCATTAGAATCTTTGTCTTGAAAAGCTCTGAACTTCTGCATTTGTATTTCATTCAGATTCAATTTTTTTTACAATCTCAAGCAAAATGTCCTTGCTTCTACCAACTCACCCCCCTTTTTTACATAAAAATGATCAAATATATATAGGTCCATTTGTCACACTAGGCTACTAGAATTCGAACTACTGCTACTATAATAATGGATACCGTTACATCAAAAAAGAACAACTCCTAAACAACTTCGTAAAAATAGTAAATTCGATTTTGACCATCTTTAATGTAAAACTAAAAATATTTTACAACATAGATTTTGAGTATAATTTGAGTTTGATGCTGTGGTGAGTCACAAGCTACATTTGGAAACCAACTTGAGAGAATTTTGTGCATTTTTGGGTACCTCTTCCACCTTTACGTAGTGAACTGAAGTTAATGCTGTGCAAATGCTACCTATGTTTGTGTAGCGAACTTTCCTAGTGCAGGGATTTTTCTTGAAAAATGTGCATTTACTGGTAGAAACAACTTACTGGAGACTTGTACTTACTTCATAAACTACATACCAATTACCTCATGCTTCCCTTTCAATCCTTGTGCTCTTATAGTACATGTGTAGTGTGAGCTTGCTATGCAAGTGTTGTATATGACAATTTTTAAACAAAACTGAAAATGTGGCTTAGATGGTGGTTTTAACTTGTCATCCTTCTATGAATTAGAGGTACAAAGAGTGTAAAGTGATTTTCATAACAAATATTGAACTTGAAAACATCCTCACTGCTCTTTATCATTATTTAACTTTCACTTTCTCACAGTAAACAAAATTTCCACAAAATACTCAAAACCTGTGATGACCCCTTTTCCAAAATGACAAAATTGTGAGGATTCTTCATTTATATTTCTGCTATCTTAGAAAGAAGTTACAACTTACCTTTTCCCTCCTCATTATTTTTCACTTGTAACCACAAAGACCTGTTTGTCTTTCTCAGTGATAAATTTTGCCTTTTTAAATTATGTACTTTCTTGGATAAGAGTGCACTTCTCTTCAATTTTGATCGAGCCTTTGAGAGTGTTGCACAAACATTTGTGATAGCTGGTCCACATTCCTAAAAATGTCTCTAAATCCCTAGTTTTGACAACCTGTTCTCCTGCTTGAGCTGGATGATAAGATCTTGACCCTCCCTTAACTGTTTGTTTAACCACTTTACAATTTTTTCTCCTTCTGTAAGTGAAGTGTGAGGTTTCTCAATTGCTGCAAGCTGACCCTGTACATCTAAAATATTCTTTCTAGTTGAGGAACTTGTCAAATGAGCTATAGGTTTGGTCAAAATTGTAGTCTTAGGGATTTTCATGACTTCCTCCCCCTTTGACATTTCATTCTTTGAATTTGTTTTGGCTGGAGGTGTTTGAACCTCAAGAACCTTCTCAACTAGTTTCCTTTTCATATCTCTGCTCTCCTAGTAAAACTGGGATATAACATGCTGAGCCTCTTTGAGTTTTTTTTGCATCTCTTTAATCTTCGTGTCTCTTTCTCCTGATTTCACTTGATCTTCATCCATCTCCTGAGCTACAGTTTCAACAAAATATGTCTGCAATGTAGGTGTAGGAAACCTTCTAGCAGCTGACCTTGTGGTTGGTCTGTTGGGTTTCTGTGTTTCCTTTGCCTCATTAGTGAACTATGGCTTCCTAACCTTCTTCACAATTAGATGAATTTGTGAAGGGACCTCAATATCACTTTAATTTCCTTTTCTATGTTCTGCAACACTTATTCCTTTTCTACCTGAGTTGTTAGAGACCAATATTTTGGCAGATAAAGGGGTATTTTATTTGGGGTCTAGGGGGGATATTTGATGAGGACAAGAAGGAGTCCTAATCCCTATTCAAATTTCTAAGCTCTTCAACCACTAGTATTTTTACCAAGGAAAAATGAAACAAAATACTCTTGAGTTGGTTAGCCCTGTCCTGGACTTTATCTGCCATTTTATCTAAACTCCTATACAGGTAAACATGTAAGTTTGAGGGAATCTTTCCCATGAAATGCACGAGGAGTTTTACATGATAGTGGTAAACCCTGTCAAACCTACCCTCACAAGTAAAATATCTTTTAATTACCCTTAACAACTTCTCATAAGGCTCCAATATATAATCCCTAGGGATAATGGCACCAAACTTATGCTTTCTATACTTGGGCTTGAGGAAATCAGTGTAAAACACATGATCAAGGGGAATACCTTCAAACGATTTTCTCCTTGTGTTGGAATCTCTGTTGCAACAATTATTGTCTCCTCTAATACTGGGAAATTTTTTTGACACACCTACCACACTTAGAGGGAGGGGTGAATGAGTGTGGGGCTCTTTTTCCCAAAACTTCCCTCTTCACATAAAAATCCTTAGTTAACATTCAACATTTATTCATTACCCATTGCTATCATTTATAACCAGTTACATGTGAACATATATCAACATCATATATCAACAACACATATCATCAATAAGTCATCACCACAAGTAACACAAGGAACACAAGATGTATGTACAATTTTTCATTTTATTATGGACAACAATCCAGGGTTTATCAGCAACAACTGAATAGAGTACAACTCTACAAGAGAACCAACTCTATAATGCAAGACTCAACTTACACCCTTAGCACCAACTGAGATGAGGCAAAAATCCTCAACATATATCAATCTGTCAATAGGTATGCGACCTGTCAGTAGTGCAACCCATGTGTATGTGCCCTGGCTCACTACAGCTTGCGTGTGCACGCGACCAGTGTATAATGCAACATGTGTATGCTTATGATAAAATAGGGTTTTTCTTTGCTTCACATGCTCAGATCCTCTGCAACCTACAATCACTTTCTCTTCTGTCTTCCACTATCCAAACTGACCCACAGTCAGTCACAACATCTCCAAGCTCTCCAATAGCTTGCTCATGCTCCACAATAGATCAATATGAATGCTATCTCAAACATGTATAAGCATCTAGTATACCATAGCAATCATGTCACCACTGAATCAAAAGAGTACTGATCACTCCATCAACCAAATCAACCAAATTGAACCACATCATAGAAGCCATACCAAGAATTCCCTAAGCATTCCAATCACATCAAACAATAGTATTCATAAAGACAATAATGTAATCATACTAGTGTCTCAGTGATAGATCTGAGGCCATAGAATGCAGATTTGGAACCTGCCTAATCATCCAAGAGATTGGCACCAGATCAAACACAAGTATTCGCCATTTTATCCACCATACGCTCCCTGTCTTCAGACAACCCACATATACCTTAATGTATACACACCCTAAGCACAGACAACCCGCGTATACCTTAGAAACTAGGGTTTCTGAAGTTCCAAGAATTTTTTCGTCAAGATATCCAATATTGCCAAAACTTTGATGTGTCCATGAGATCCTCCTCTCGTTCTCTTCCTCATAATAGATCTTCAATCATGCTCAAGAGATCCACACCAATAAGATTCTCTCACAATAGGCTCTCCATCAATACTCCAAAATATATTCACAAGAAGCTCTCCATTTATCCACAAAAAGGATTCTCACCAAAAAATGTACTTTTCACAAGAGGTCCTAGCTTCTTATTTATACATCATCTTATAGGTCACTTAACCCATTTCTAGGTTATTTAACCTATTTTCCTTATTTTAGGGTTAACCACTTTCCATGAATAGAAAGTTCTCCAATACTTTATCATTTAAATATTCCTTCTTGATTTTGTGACTTCTCTTTATTATTTAAATAATCCATCTTGATTTTGTCACTTTACTTTATCATTTAAATAATGATTTCTTCTTTTCAATCACTTTGAATTCTTTGACCTTGGGGGCTTCAAGCCTTCATATGGGGGTCCTCCAACTTCGTAAATCCATAACTCTCAAACCGTGAGGAGTTATGTGACATTCCACATACCACCAGAAATGGCATGACAAGCACTATACATATAGGATAGTTTCACCAACAACTTCATTGATCTTCATCTTATTATTCCATATACAAGCATAGGTCCTCCAACCATTCTTCTAGGATAAATCAATCCACAAAGCGTCTTTCCGCGAGGGCTTTCACCATAAGGGGACCACTTTGGAGTTCATCCGTTTGTGCACCTTATCAATCATGATAAGACAATAATGAGTCATTTTTTCATCAAACAAACTATGCATCATCATGTATCAATGA
>JZKD02S1596330.1:16672-38612 GCA_000966675.3 Picea glauca | reverse complement strand
TCAATCCGGAGCCCAAGGGAGTTCCACTGATGCCTCTGCATCCTCAAGGTCCGAAACCCTGCACACTCAATGAAACTGAGTCAATAGCACCTGTATATAGCAATAGTAAAACATCGTGTCATCAATCATGACGCATCATCATCAAGGTTAAGTGGTTCATCATCATAAAATCCAGATCACTTGCGAGAAAGTGTCCTCAAAGAATAAGTTTTGTCAGGGCGCCCGAGCGGGATGTTACAATATATATATATATAGATATATTTTCCACAATAGGCTACTATAAGTCAAACTGATTCTATATATAATAATGGATCTGGTTAAATCAAAAGAGAACAACTCCTAAACAACTTGCTAAAAATACTAAATTTGATTTTGACCATCTTTAATGTAAAACAAAAAATATTTTATAACATAGATTTTGAGTATAATTCAAGTTTGATGTTGTGGTGAGTCATCGACTACATCTGGAAACCAACTTGAGAGCATTTTGTGCATTTTTGGGTACCTCTTCCACCTTTGCATAATGAATTGAAGCTAATGCTGCACAAATGCTACCTACAATGTTTGTGTAGCGAACTTGCGTAGCACATAGATTTTTCTTGAAAAATGTGCATCTACTGGTAACAACAACTTACTGGAGACCTATACTTACCTCAAAAACTGCATACCAATTACCTCATGCTTCCCTTTCAATCCTTGTGCTCTTAAAGTACTTGCGTAGCGTGATCTTTCTATGCAAGTGTTGTATATGACAATGTTTAAACAAAACTAGAGATGTGGCTTAGATGGTGGTTTTAGCTTGTCATCCTTCTATGAATCAGAGGTAAAAAGAGTGTAAAGTGATTTTCACAATAAATCTTGAACTTGATAACATCCTCACTCCTCTTTATTATTATTGAACTTTCACTTTCTCATAGTAAACAAAATTACCACAAAATACTCAAAACTTGTGATAACCCCTTTTCCAAAATGACAAAATTGTGAGGATTCTTCAGTTATATTTCTTCTATCTCAGCAAGAAGGTCCAACTTACCTTTTCCCTCCTCATCAATTTTCACTTGTAACCTCAAATACATGTTTGTCTTTCTTAGTGACAAATTTCGCCTCTTTAAATTATGTATTTGCATGGATAAGAGTGCATTTCTCTTCAATTTTGATTGGGCCTTTGAGAGTGCTGCACAAGAATTTGTAATAACTGGTCCACATTCCTGAAAATGTCTCTAAATCCCTAGTTCTGAAAACCCGTTCTCCTCCTTGAGATGGGTGATAAGATCTTGAGCCTCCCTTAACTATTTATTTATCCATTTTACAGTTTTTTCTCCTTCTGCAGGTGAAGTGTGAGGTTTCTCAATTGTTGCAAGCTGACCCTGTACATATGAAATCTTCTTCTTGGATGAGGATCTTGTCAAATGAGCTGCATGTTTGGTAAAAACTGTAGTCTTAGGGCTTTGCTTGAATTCCTTCCCCTTTGACATTTCATTTTTTGAATCTTTTTTGCATGGTGGTGTTTGAACCTCAGGAACCTTCTCAACTAGTTTCCTTTTCAATTCTCTGCTCTCTAGGTAAAACTGGGCTATAACATGCTGAGCCTATTTGATTTTATTTTGCATCTCTTTAATCTCTGTGTCTCTTTATCTTGATTTCACTTGATCTCCATCCATCTCCTGAGATGCGGTTTCAACAAATTTTATCTGCAATGTAGGTGTAGGAAACCTTCTAGAAAATGACCTTGTGGTTGGTTTGTTGAGTTTCTGTGTCTCCTTTGCCTCATCAGTGAACTGTAGCCTCCTGTCCTTCTTCACAATTGGATGACTTGCTGAAGGGCCCTCAATATCCTTTTCTTTTCCTTTTCCCTGTTCTACAACACTTCTTTCTTTTCCACCTGAGCTATTAGAGACCAATATTTCTGCAGATAAGGGGGTATTTCCTTTGGGGTCTAGGGGGATATTTACTGAGGCTAAGAAGGAGTCCCAATCCATGTTAATATTTCTAATTTCTTCAACAACTAGTAGTTTTACCAAGGAAAAATTAAACAAACTACTCTTGAGTTGGTTAGCCTTGGCCTGGACTTTATCTACCTTTTTGCCTAAACTCCTATATAGGTAAAAAGGTAAGTTCAAGGGAATCTTTCCTGTGAAATGCACGGGGAGTATTACATAATAGTGGAAAACCCTGTCAAACCTACCTTCACAAGTAAAATATCTTTGAATTACCCTTAATGAATTCTCATAAGGCTACAATATATACTCCCTAGGGATAGTGGCACCAAACTTTTGCTTTCTATACTTGGGCTTGAGGAAATCAGTGTAAAACACAGGATCAAGGGGCATACCTTTAAACATTTTTTCTCCTTGTGTTGGAATCTTTGTTGCAGTAGTTATTGTCTCCTCTGATACTAGGAAAATTACCTCAACAATTGTTGTCTGGACACCATTAAAATTTAGTGCAAGCTCCTTTTTCAAATGCATGTTATACCCTTGGATTTTCTCACAAAATATCATGCACCTGACTTGCTCAAAAGACACTTTGAATGAAGGGTCTGAATTCACCAGAATCAGACTTTGTGGCTCATACCTTAGCATGTTTCCTCCCTTGTACTTCTTTTTCTCCTGAGATGTCATAGCTTTGTGTTTTTTTTTTGCAAGATAAACCTGAGACTGATAAGGGTAGAGGGGTCCAAAAAATCAGACAAACAACTTACACAGAAAAAAAATATGACTAGGGTTTTCTCTATTTAGCATTAGGAGCTTTCACTATATGAGAGGCAATATTTTTGAGAAGGTATGCTAGCATGGACAAAATGGGCCTTACTAGTTTTTACACAACAAAATAAAGGAACAAAGGATGCGCAGTGAGAGCACATGCAACAGAGTTTGCATAGCGAAAAGACTCTGTACAAAGCTTATGTAGCGAGAGATCCCACACAAAATTTGCATAGTGAGGAGACTGGTTTGCATAGTAGAGGGTTATTTGAAGCTTTCTAGAGAGGAAATGGCTGATCACAGGTCGAGGATGCATGAAAACAAGCAAAAAGTGGGAAATATACATGCTTGAGTTGATAGGAGGAGTTTTGAAAGGGAGAAGTACCCGTTTTGGATGATAAGAATTTTCAAACTTTTTCAAGTAACTTGCTCATCGTGTTTGCACAACGTGCATATGTTTTTTGCAGTCAAGGTACACCTAACATGAAATGTGATCATAACCTCCTAAACTTACAACTCGACTTTGACATACCACTTCCCACCTTGTGAAATTATTTCAAACTAAAAAGCCAAAGACCTTTGCAAACCCTCTCATGCGATAGAATCCTATACACCTTTAATGACTCTTCTCTTTGATGATGTGTAATGATGTGTCATGAAATTCACAAAAAACCATTTGACTTAGACTTATAACTTGACTCTCTTTTGACGTGCATATTATCTTTTATTTGATCAATGACCCAAGGAATTTGATTCATCTCATGAGACAAAACACACACACACACACACACACACACACACACACACACACACACTATGGCTCATTTAGGAATGCCTTGGTCTTCCTCAGACCAAGGCATGACTTTGTAAACTCTGAACAAACCTCCAACTTTACCTTAAAAATAAATATACTAACAAGATCTAATACCATAGTTTTTGAGATAGATTTGAATAATTCTTGAGATAACAGAGCGATCTCTATACTAGCACCACAATATGGAAAATTCTAAATCCAAACAAATTCTAGTTACTCAGTGATGGATTATGGACCGTGATTTGAATGTAAAAATGGTAGTGGTGGTGGATATTGATTGGAAACCTTTATTGTAGAGATCAATATGAATAGTGCTCATATCCATTTTCCATGTGAGGGAGGTAAAGCATGATATTGGAACATTATGGAGAGGAGAAGGGAGGTGAAGCATGATATTGGCACATTATGGAGAGGAGATACGAATGTGGATTTTTTGATGGAGGAGGCACACCACTTTTGTGAGGAAGAGGGCTAACCCACCCAAGGTTAGAAGCTACATTATAAAGAGACAAGTTCTTCTCAAGTTTCACCAAAACTCTATGAGAGTAGCATGATTAGTTTGAAATCCAATTCCAGCTGGAAGGAGAGTGTTGAGGGTTCCAACCTATGCAACACTGTTGGGTGCACCAATTACCTATTCCACCAATTGGATCATTGAATAAATAACTATGTAATCATGGGCGGATTATAAAAACACAAGGAGTAAGGATCTGCAACATAGAGAAATGAGTTGTTGGTGAGCATCGAGAGTGAATGGGCCATCAAGGTTTTGATATTGGAATCGAAACCAAGGCTCACTAGGGCTGTATGGAAGATTCACATTACATACACTAGGTTCCCCTTGAGCACAATGTTGTCGCACGTGTAGACCTCATTTCCCATCGAGATCCCCGTGACCTTGGTAGCTCTCAAATAAGGTTGGAGGTTCTACATGACCCAAGCCAAGGATTTATAAGTGTCCATGAGCCCTGCCATGTACTCATTGCCGATGCTCACCATAAACTCATCTTTCAAATTGGTAAATGCGTTTAGGATAGCCAGGTTCGAGCTTCACCTTAGTTCCAGTCATATAGTAGGAAGGTAGCTTGATTGGAAGCAAATCCAACCAACCACATAATGGTTAGACTATATTAAATAACGATGTCGATTTCGATTGCATGATTAAGGATTACATATGGAGGCAATAGAAACCTACATATACTAGGTATAAATTGACATATGAAACATAAAAATTGGCATCTTAACAAACTTTTGTCATGAAATTTTTGACATTGAAAAGTTCAAATGCCAATATCTCAAACTCATATGAATGAAAAGGAGAAAAAAAGAGCATATACCCAAATCCATGGTTGGATTGGAATGCTTGGATACCAATGATGTGGGAAATCCTAGCATAATGTGGGAAATCCTACTCACAAGGTGCAAAATGAAAAATTTTGACTAAATTTTACTAAGCCAAGCATGAACTTATATAGTTTTACATAAATAAAACTACCTCAACGAATTAGGAGATAAATGTTCAACTAGATCCTATGAACTAGCGACTAAGCACAATAATATACATAGTTAGATATAAGATCTCAACTACTCCATGAGAAAAGGAAACCAAAAGGCTTTGTCACACCAATCCAATAATAATAGTCTCCTATGAAAATAATATGGAGAAATATGTATGTTAAGGCCAATGACTAAAATTGATATATGCTAAAACTAAGGACTAAAATCCCTATCACATTATGAGTTTTTAGTTATGTATTTTGGTCTTTGTAATGTTCCTTCCACCTTTTAGAGCCCCATGAACCACATCTTTCAACCCCTTTTACACCATTTTGTCCTTGTCTTATTAGATGATGACATCTTGGTCTACAAAAAAACTGGGCAGCACATGTGGATCAAGTTGTACAACTCCTTTGTAATCACAAGATATTCCTCAAAAGTTTTAAATGTGCTTTTAGTGCTTTTGAAGTCAAATATCTTGGACATAATTTTAGTGGTGATAGTGTGCGCGTTGATCCTAAGAAAATTGAGGAAATGAAAGATTGGACTTGTCTGAAAACCCTCAAAACTTTGTGCAACTTTATTGGACTCAGGTTATTACCAAAAGTTTGTCTATAGCTATGGTAAAATTGTTGTTCCCCTCACCAGTTTGATAAAAAATAATGCCTTTGGTTGAAAGGAGCACTACAAGGAGAATACCTTCTAGCATACCTTTTTGTGGAGGTTTTTAGTGTTACAAAATTTGGCAAAATTTTCAAAAAAAACCCCACCTTTATTGGATGTGGAAGTTTTAGTAGAGGTTTTAATGGATGTTCCATATAACTAGACAAGTTTGGGTGAGCGGATGTTGTAGAAGATGTTTTTTTGTTGGTGCGTTTATTAGTAGTAAATGCACTAGTGTGGTATTGAATACAATGCACCAATGCACACACATAAATGAGAAGCACTGGAGCACCGATGCACATACATACAAGAGAAGCACTGTTTCACATACATACATGAGAAGCACCGGTGCACACACATAAATGAGAAGCACTAGTGTGNTTTTTTTTTACAAATTTTCAATTAATCATCTCAAAATCAAATATTTGTTATAATAATATTAATTTTTATATTTTTGTTATTGTGTTTTGATATAATGGTTGCATTAATGCATTATCCAATGGATTACGCCTCTGTTATTTGTAACAATGTAAATCATCCATATATAAATTAATAAGCAACACAACATTTTACAACATTTCTCAATGCACTAAAGTAAGAAACCCATTTTATTATATATGAATAAATGACCCATTATAATACAAAATGGGATAACGTAAAGGTCCATAATAATCAAAATGTAACCAATATGTAATTGTTACAATAAACATGTCCCCATGCAATTGGGACAATATGTCGAGTACATTAAACAAAATCCCTAATTTTCATAGAGAAATATTCTAAAACATACAACTTGCAGTAACATTCAATTATATTGATTATTATTCGACATCGCTTGAACTATGATCATCGCTTGAGCTGTTTGCATGCTTCATTTATTGACCACTTGTAGATGATATTGTACTTTGTTTATTTAACCTAATGTTTTCTTGATCGACTTGTTTTTGATGTTCCACCTCTTCATGTTCCATCTACAAACACAAAAATAAAGTGTAATAAGTATATCTACACACACACATGTATATATAGTAGAATATACATGATTGCATAAATATTTTTTTTTACTATATCAACGACTATTTCATAAACAATAAACATTCTTTTGAAGCCATGCTCCATGTTGTCTCTCAAAATATCTTTTATTGGATACACTCCATACTTTGTTTCCTGCATGTTTAATATATCGTGAGAAAACACAATTGATATAATTAATATAAAGGTTTCTTGTTGTTCCATTAATTATAAAACAAGGGAAGATAAACAACATAGCTACTTACAAATTGTTTTATTAAATCTTGATACTTCAACATATACTCACAACCCATACTTAACCCAATGTCTATCAATTCTTCAACTGAATCTTTTTTGTATATTAGCACCTATTAGAAGACATCCATAGATGAGTGTAAATTAATTATTTAAATCTAAATATCATAACAAAAATGAAATTTTAGGTAATAATGAGAAATTAAGTACTCACAAACTTTGTGATCAACCATTTTATTCTTCGTCCTCCTGTCTTATGTGCTAAATGGGTTTCCATTTTCTTTCTTTTCTACAACGAAACAATTGAAAATTAGTATTTCGTGCGATAATTAAATTCGATTACATAAAATAATACATGTGTTTGTTATATGATCACCGATGCACTTTGTTATTGGGGGAGCATTGTTACATGTTTTTTTGGGGAGAACACTAGTGAGTTTTGTTATTGGGGGAGCATCAGTGTGCTATTCATGTATAGTGCGTACCACGAACCCCAGAAACATTTTTCAAAAGAAAACTGACAACAACATGGTTTGGGATCCAATGAAATGAGTGATCGCATTGCAATAGATACCAAATGCCCCGTATACAATTAAAGAAACCCTATAAAAATATATTTCTTAAATAAAAATTCTACTTGTGAAATATGGAGAGGAAAACCAAGAGAAACAACTAGGAAGCTAGGGCTTTCAATACTGAACGTAACAGTGAAACCCTTTTATTTTGTTTTATAATGCACTGAAATTTGTCTGAATCAATCAGGGAAAGGCTTGAGATGATGAATATAATAAAATCACATACCTAGAATTTCCTCTACAAATTTGTATGTAAATTTGGCTCTTCAAAAAAATCTACCCACTTAAGAGACTTTGCTTGTAAATCTCTCTTGCACAAATATCCTCTCTAAGTTTGGAAAAATAATGAAATAATGATTAGGATTTTCATTTATAAACACATATATTTTGAAAATATAAAATTCCCACTCATTTTTTCACTGTATATTTCGGCACATTGATTTGGTTTGGTTATTTTTTATTTTTATTTTACACTTTAACGATGTGCCCGATAGTAAGATGCATCAATGCGTTTGTTATATGAGCACCAATGCACTTTGTTATTGGGGGAGCACAAATGTGCTTTGTTAATAGGGGAGAATAGATGCATTTTTTTAATTTGGGAGAGCACCGATGTGATTTATTATTGGGGGAGCACCGATGCTGTTGACAGGAATATGCTCACCAATGAGCTATTCCAGTACAGTGTGCACCACAAACCACACAATCATTTTTTAAATTTAAACTGACAGCAACAGGGTTTTGGATCCAATTCAATGAGTGATCACATTGCAACATATACCAAATGCCCCATATATACGTAAATAAACCCTATAAAAATCTATTTCTTAATTTTTTTTTGATTTTTAAAATATAGAGAAGAAAACCAAGAGAAAAAACCAGGAAGCTAGGGCTTCCAATACTGAATGTAATTGTGAAACCCTTTTATTTTTTTTATAATGCACTAAAATTTGTTTGAATCAATCAGGGGAAAGATTGAGATGATGAATAGAATGAAAGCACATACCTGGAATTTCTACTCTGCAAATTTGTATGTAAATTTGGTTTTTCAAAAAAATCTACCCACTCAAAAGACTTTGCTTGTAAATCTCTCTTGCACAAATCTCCCTCTAAATTTTGGAAAAATAATGAAATAATGATTAGGATTTTCATTTATAAACACACATTTTGAAAATATAAAATTCCCTCTCATTTGTTCTCTGTATATTTCAACGCATTGATTCGGTTTGGTAATTTTTTATTTTATTTTACCCTTTAATGGTGCGCCCAACAATAAGATTCACTGGTGAATTTGTTATATGAGCACTGATGCATTTTGTTATTGGTGGAGCACCGATACGCTTTGTTATTGTGTGATCAATGGTGCATTTTTTTACTAGGGAGAGCATCGATGCACTTTATTATTGGGGGAGCACCGATGTTGTTGACAAGAAAATGTGCACTGGTGCGCTAATCTTGTACAATGCACCTTACGAACCATGGAATATTGTTTTTAAAAGAAAACTTCTAGAGACAAGGTTTGGGATCCAAAAAAATGAGTGATCCCATTGAAACATATACCAAATTCCCCATATACAATTAAAGAAACCCTATAAAAATCAACTTCTTAAAAAAAATTCTACTTGTGAAATATATAGAGGAAAACCGAGAAAAACAACGAGGAAGGTAGGGCTTCCAATACTAAATGTAACTGTGAAATTGTTTTGATTTTTTACAATGCACTGAAATTTGTTTGAATCAAACATGGGAAGGAGTGAGATGATGAATAGAATAAAATCACATACCTCAAATTTCTCCTCTGCAAATTTGTCTCTTCAAAAAAATCTACCCACTCCAAAGACTTTGCTTGTAAATCTCTCTTGCATAAATATCCCCTCTAAATTTTGGAAAAAAATTAAATAATTATTGGTATTTTCATTTATAAACACATACATTTTGAAAATATAAAATTCCCACTCATTTTTCACTGTATATTTCAGAGCTTTGATTTGGTTTGGTAATTTTATTTATTTATTTTACCCTTTAATAGTTCACTCGATAATAAGATGCATCCATGCATTTAATATATGAGCATTGGTGCACTTTGTTATTGGGGGAGAAACTATGCAATTTGTTATAGGGGAGAGCGCCGATGCACTTTGTTATTGGGGAGCACTGACAATATTTTAGTATTTTATATTAATAATGGTTTTCAATGCGCTTTATTTTTTGGGCACTGAGTTGTTATGTTTTTGAGAACTTTGTTATTGAGGGAGCATTGGTGTGATTTTTTTGGGGAGAACTGGTGCATTTTGTTATTGGGGAGAACGAACAATATTTTAGTATTTTATATTAATAGCGGTTATCGATGCGCTTTATTTGTTAAAAACCGGGGCATTATGTTTTGTAAGAGCACCGGTGCGCATGTGAGACTTAGGAGCATCGATGCACATGGTGTTATTAGTGTATCGGTGCACATGGTTGACTTAGGGGCACTGGTGTAAAAACCTCTACCCTCTCACCTTCACTAAACACATCTNTTTTTTTTTACAAATTTTCAATTAATCATCTCAAAATCAAATATTTGTTATAATAATATTAATTTTTATATTTTTGTTATTGTGTTTTGATATAATGGTTGCATTAATGCATTATCCAATGGATTACGCCTCTGTTATTTGTAACAATGTAAATCATCCATATATAAATTAATAAGCAACACAACATTTTACAACATTTCTCAATGCACTAAAGTAAGAAACCCATTTTATTATATATGAATAAATGACCCATTATAATACAAAATGGGATAACGTAAAGGTCCATAATAATCAAAATGTAACCAATATGTAATTGTTACAATAAACATGTCCCCATGCAATTGGGACAATATGTCGAGTACATTAAACAAAATCCCTAATTTTCATAGAGAAATATTCTAAAACATACAACTTGCAGTAACATTCAATTATATTGATTATTATTCGACATCGCTTGAACTATGATCATCGCTTGAGCTGTTTGCATGCTTCATTTATTGACCACTTGTAGATGATATTGTACTTTGTTTATTTAACCTAATGTTTTCTTGATCGACTTGTTTTTGATGTTCCACCTCTTCATGTTCCATCTACAAACACAAAAATAAAGTGTAATAAGTATATCTACACACACACATGTATATATAGTAGAATATACATGATTGCATAAATATTTTTTTTTACTATATCAACGACTATTTCATAAACAATAAACATTCTTTTGAAGCCATGCTCCATGTTGTCTCTCAAAATATCTTTTATTGGATACACTCCATACTTTGTTTCCTGCATGTTTAATATATCGTGAGAAAACACAATTGATATAATTAATATAAAGGTTTCTTGTTGTTCCATTAATTATAAAACAAGGGAAGATAAACAACATAGCTACTTACAAATTGTTTTATTAAATCTTGATACTTCAACATATACTCACAACCCATACTTAACCCAATGTCTATCAATTCTTCAACTGAATCTTTTTTGTATATTAGCACCTATTAGAAGACATCCATAGATGAGTGTAAATTAATTATTTAAATCTAAATATCATAACAAAAATGAAATTTTAGGTAATAATGAGAAATTAAGTACTCACAAACTTTGTGATCAACCATTTTATTCTTCGTCCTCCTGTCTTATGTGCTAAATGGGTTTCCATTTTCTTTCTTTTCTACAACGAAACAATTGAAAATTAGTATTTCGTGCGATAATTAAATTCGATTACATAAAATAATACATGTGTTTGTTATATGATCACCGATGCACTTTGTTATTGGGGGAGCATTGTTACATGTTTTTTTGGGGAGAACACTAGTGAGTTTTGTTATTGGGGGAGCATCAGTGTGCTATTCATGTATAGTGCGTACCACGAACCCCAGAAACATTTTTCAAAAGAAAACTGACAACAACATGGTTTGGGATCCAATGAAATGAGTGATCGCATTGCAATAGATACCAAATGCCCCGTATACAATTAAAGAAACCCTATAAAAATATATTTCTTAAATAAAAATTCTACTTGTGAAATATGGAGAGGAAAACCAAGAGAAACAACTAGGAAGCTAGGGCTTTCAATACTGAACGTAACAGTGAAACCCTTTTATTTTGTTTTATAATGCACTGAAATTTGTCTGAATCAATCAGGGAAAGGCTTGAGATGATGAATATAATAAAATCACATACCTAGAATTTCCTCTACAAATTTGTATGTAAATTTGGCTCTTCAAAAAAATCTACCCACTTAAGAGACTTTGCTTGTAAATCTCTCTTGCACAAATATCCTCTCTAAGTTTGGAAAAATAATGAAATAATGATTAGGATTTTCATTTATAAACACATATATTTTGAAAATATAAAATTCCCACTCATTTTTTCACTGTATATTTCGGCACATTGATTTGGTTTGGTTATTTTTTATTTTTATTTTACACTTTAACGATGTGCCCGATAGTAAGATGCATCAATGCGTTTGTTATATGAGCACCAATGCACTTTGTTATTGGGGGAGCACAAATGTGCTTTGTTAATAGGGGAGAATAGATGCATTTTTTTAATTTGGGAGAGCACCGATGTGATTTATTATTGGGGGAGCACCGATGCTATTGACAAGAATATGCTCACCAATGAGCTATTCCAGTACAGTGCGCACCACAAACCACACAATCATTTTTTAAAAGAAAACTGACAACAATAGGGTTTTGGATCCAATTCAATGAGTGATCACATTGCAACATATACCAAATGCCCCATATATACGTAAATAAACCCTATAAAAATCTATTTCTTAATTTTTTTTTGACTTGTGAAATATAGAGAAGAAAACCAAGAGAAACAACCAGGAAGCTAGGGCTTCCAATACTGAATGTAATTGTGAAACCCTTTTATTTTTTTTATAATGCACTAAAATTTGTTTGAATCAATCGGGGGAAATATTGAGATGATGAATAGAATGAAAGCACATACCTGGAATTTCTACTCTGCAAATTTGTATGTAAATTTGGTTTTACAAAAAAATCTACCCACTCAAAAGACTTTGCTTGTAAATCTCTCTTGCACAAATATCCCTCTAAATTTTGGAAAAATAATGAAATAATGATTAGGATTTTCATTTATAAACACACATTTTGAAAATATAAAATTCCCTCTCATTTGTTCGCTGTATATTTCGACGCATTGATTCGGTTTGGTAATTTTTTATTTTATTTTACCCTTTAACGGTGCGCCCAACAATAAGATTCACTGGTGAATTTGTTATATGAGCACTGATGCATTTTGTTATTGGTGGAGCACCGATACGCTTTGTTATTGTGTGATCAATGGTGCATTTTTTTACTAGGGAGAGCATCGATGCACTTTATTATTGGGGGAGCACCGATGTTGTTGACAAGAAAATGTGCACTGGTGCGCTAATCTTGTACAATGCACCTTACGAACCATGGAATATTGTTTTTAAAAGAAAACTTCTAGAGACAAGGTTTGGGATCCAAAAAAATGAGTGATCCCATTGAAACATATACCAAATTCCCCATATACAATTAAAGAAACCCTATAAAAATCAACTTCTTAAAAAAAATTCTACTTGTGAAATATATAGAGGAAAACCGAGAAAAACAACGAGGAAGGTAGGGCTTCCAATACTAAATGTAACTGTGAAATTGTTTTGATTTTTTACAATGCACTGAAATTTGTTTGAATCAAACATGGGAAGGAGTGAGATGATGAATAGAATAAAATCACATACCTCAAATTTCTCCTCTGCAAATTTGTCTCTTCAAAAAAATCTACCCACTCCAAAGACTTTGCTTGTAAATCTCTCTTGCATAAATATCCCCTCTAAATTTTGGAAAAAAATTAAATAATTATTGGTATTTTCATTTATAAACACATACATTTTGAAAATATAAAATTCCCACTCATTTTTCACTGTATATTTCAGAGCTTTGATTTGGTTTGGTAATTTTATTTATTTATTTTACCCTTTAATAGTTCACTCGATAATAAGATGCATCCATGCATTTAATATATGAGCATTGGTGCACTTTGTTATTGGGGGAGAAACTATGCAATTTGTTATAGGGGAGAGCGCCGATGCACTTTGTTATTGGGGAGCACTGACAATATTTTAGTATTTTATATTAATAATGGTTTTCAATGCGCTTTATTTTTTGGGCACTGAGTTGTTATGTTTTTGAGAACTTTGTTATTGAGGGAGCATTGGTGTGATTTTTTTGGGGAGAACTGGTGCATTTTGTTATTGGGGAGAACGAACAATATTTTAGTATTTTATATTAATAGCGGTTATCGATGCGCTTTATTTGTTAAAAACCGGGGCATTATGTTTTGTAAGAGCACCGGTGCGCATGTGAGACTTAGGAGCATCGATGCACATGGTGTTATTAGTGTATCGGTGCACATGGTTGACTTAGGGGCACTGGTGTAAAAACCTCTACCCTCTCACCTTCACTAAACACATCTNAGAGAAATTTAATCCTTTTTGACCACAATATGAGTTTTGTTAATATTTATGATCAATTTACCAATATCATTCAACAAGTGCTGAATAAATATACCATGAAAAATGAACAATCACACACATACATAGTACACCAATATTTTAACGTGGAAACCTAATGCAGGAGAAAACCACAAAATGTTTTTTCTTATATGTATTTAAGAATTACATTAATTGGAAGCACCATCTTCCTTTGTTTTCCAACTGCAATTAGAAGGAGGCTTCAATCCCCTATATTTTTAGGCTACAACATGAGGGAAGCTCCAAATCCCCAATTCTATGGTCCAACCAGAAGGAGGCTACAACCCTCTATGTTCTCTAGCTACAACTGGAAGGTGTCTACAACCACCTCTCCTTGCTCCGTCCTACCGCCCTGAAATATAAGTGCCAAATAGATGATGAAATCACTACCACACTGTCACTGTGAGATATACCACTATAAACTTGTACCAACATGTGCCAACAACCTGTACCAATATCATGTGATCAACCTGTACCTGTAATAAGCCTGTACCAACAAAAAATAATAGGTACATGACCTGTATATGATGCAACTCGCATATGTACACAACTTGCCTATAATGTAGCCTGCATATGTACACGACCTGACTAGTTGCAACCTGCATACACCTTTAGAAAGCTAGGGTTTTCACCTTACTGAAACTCAGACTCTTTGATACCTCTGTCACATCAACCTGTAACCTATTACTCTGTCCAATCTGTAGTTGTGCCCTATGCATACATAATCATACATATCCCTTAACCAAGTGCATCTATGTCTCTCTAATAATTTTCCATACATGTGTATAAAATCATGATCAAGTGTAATTACCCTCACATGGACTAGACATCAAATCCTCACTAATATGATTCCTCACACTACACAAACAACTTCACAACCACTTCACAACCAATTCCCTCAACCATGTAGCACAAAACCCTCAACCATGTGCCAAGAGATACAATATATGACTCAACACTAACAAGATGTATCAATGAAAAATACTAGATATACCAACACTGTACTTATGTAGATCCAGATTATACAGTAAGTGACATACAACCAATAGCCTCTCTAGGGAAAATCCTCAAACCCCCATAACCATATCTCATGTAAACAACAATATCCAACTACACATAAAAATAAGATATACCTTTTGAACCTGTAGATAGATCTATTGTACCTGATCACTGTAGACCTTCCTGGGAGCTTTCTTTAAGACTCTAGAGACCTGACATTTTCATCTCTTCAAGTTTCATGAATTTTTCCAACTGTACACGGCCTGTTCTTCTTCATCCTGCGTATGTACGTGCCCTGTTCTCCTTCAACCTGCGTATGTACACAATTTCCTCCACTGCAGCCCGTGTACACCTAAAAAAAATTTGTTTTTTTCAGTAAATTTGCAACTCCAAAACTTTTTCCATCAACCCTCATTTGCTACCTCAAACTTGTGTAACTTCAAATGTATCAATGAGTTCCTGCAATGTAATTTTCACAAATAATAGATATTCAATGTGCTCATTAGGGGCTAATCGGAGACTCTTTCTCTCTTATTTATACTCTCCAAGTAGCTTCCTCAAGGGGTTATATTCTAACTAACTTTACCCAACTTTCTTCTTTTAGGGATAACCCACTTCTAACCACTTGTCCACTTACGACCAATTTATCCACAAATAGTAATCTCTCCACTTCTAATTGCAACTAATTTATTTTTAATTATTTTCTTTTTGCAACAACTTAACTCATGATTAACTCGTTGTTACAACCACTTTGAATAGTAAACTTATTCTAGGAGCTTCTAGAATAAGTTAACTTATTTGGCCTTCTAGGGGCTTCTATATAACTCATGAGGGTTCTCCAACTTCACATGGCCATAAATCTATAACCTTGAGGAGTTATGCGACATTCCACATATCACCGAAAATGGCACGACATGTACTATCCATCTAGAATAATCTTACCTATAAATTCACTGATATTCATGACATTATTCCTCAACCAAACTTTGGTTCCTTAACCACACTGCTAGGGATACCAAAATTTGCTACTTGACTTGCTTCAAGGGTTGACATCAATGAAAACCAACCCAATTAATCAACAATTATGGCAGTAAATATGATATTTAGATATCTCAAAGGAACATAATAGTCTATATTGTGGTATCCAAAAGGGAATGAGCTAACTATGGTTGCCTACACAGATGTATATTGGGAAAGAAACATTGATGATAGTAGAAGTACTAGTGGAGCAACCTTCTACTTGGGTGATACATTTGGTGTCCTGGACAAGTAAGACATAATCCTTAGTATCCTTGTCTATGGTAGAATCATAATATATTGCAGAAACAACATGTTGTACTCAGGTCCTCTGGATGAAGAAAAACCTACAAGACATACAAGTAAAATATGATGAACCTATTTCAATATTCTCTGACAATACCAATGCTATAAGTATCTCCAATAATCCAGTGATGCATTCTAAGACCAAACATATTCTAATTAAGTTCCACTTTCTACGAGAACAAGTCACATAAAAGAATATCAAGCTAGAGTACATTGGGACAAAATAACATATTGCATATATCTTCACCAAATCTCTCCCAAGAGAAACATTTGAGTATCTTCAACATAAACTTGGAGTATTTTCTTCCCCACAGTGATCTACATGGAATTTTTCAAAGAAGACATGGGGAGAGAAATCACCAGGGGGATTTACCCTTAACCATTGATGTCAAAGGGGAAGAGAGAAAATTTTAGAAGCATGAAGACATGGGGAGCTATGGTAATATAGGGAGTATGAGTGTTTCCATCAATGCCAAAGGGGGATATTGTTGGAAAATTGATTGTCATTTATGTCAACCTAAAAGAAGTTCAGAAGCCTCTAGAAGTGATGGGTGTATTTGAAGAAATATCTAAATTGGTCCCCTTATGGCGTAGCTTTAAGCATGGCCCTAATGGAAAGATGTTTTGAAGTAGTCTACAAGAAGCCTTGGAAGTATGGTTAAGTAATTAAGTAGTTAAAAATTCATGAAGGTGTGGTCATGAAAGCCTGAAGTTGTTTGAGGAAAACGATGGTGAAGGACATTGCAAGTGGATGCAAAACCTCATTGTATTGATAGTTCTCGTCAATACATTTCCAATGGTAAGTGGCACGCCATGTGGTTCCTCATGGTTGAGAAGTTATGCCCTCTTAAAGATGAATCCCTGAAAGCAAGTGAAGAGGCCCTAGATCTAAGGACAATAAGTTACAATTCATCCCCAAAATTAATTAAAGGAGAATGTTTTTTGCAAACAAGAAGTTACATGTCATCTCAAAGATCAAGTAAATAAGTTACTTGGAAGGGTATAAATACACATCAAGAACATATCATTTAATCATCAAGCAATGATGTGTTTTTTGAGCAAAGGTGAAGTAGCAGAGTTGTGCGAAGGAAAGAGTGCTTGGAGCTGTAGATTGGAGAAGGTTTTTTATAAAACACTAATTGAGCAAACCCCCATGGGTCAATCATAGGGTTTCCTACGAGACCCCTACTGGTTGTCCTGGTATCGTCACGCGAGGCCTCGCCTATTTCTTGGTGCAGTACTACGAGGTCAAGGAAAGTTTTTGAGGAAGGTACTCTTCTTGATGCTACAGTTGAGGAAGGTTTGAATATCTAATATTTGATGCACCAGGTTGTTCACATGTTGAAATGTATGTTATTCTATATATTTTGAGGTTTGTATCTGGGAGGTTATGGCATATGCTTGAGGCATATCTTGGAGGTATTGGCACATGGTTGAGGTACATATTGGATATTTTGGCACATGTTTAAGGCACATTCTGGGTATACATTTTGAGTTATATTCTTTGAAGCACATCTTGGATGTCTTGGCACATGGTTTGATGCATATCATGGTGATTTTGAGTACATGATTTGGAGGATATTNAGAGAAATTTAATCCTTTTTGACCACAATATGAGTTTTGTTAATATTTATGATCAATTTACCAATATCATTCAACAAGTGCTGAATAAATATACCATGAAAAATGAACAATCACACACATACATAGTACACCAATATTTTAACGTGGAAACCTAATGCAGGAGAAAACCACAAAATGTTTTTTCTTATATGTATTTAAGAATTACATTAATTGGAAGCACCATCTTCCTTTGTTTTCCAACTGCAATTAGAAGGAGGCTTCAATCCCCTATATTTTTAGGCTACAACATGAGGGAAGCTCCAAATCCCCAATTCTATGGTCCAACCAGAAGGAGGCTACAACCCTCTATGTTCTCTAGCTACAACTGGAAGGTGTCTACAACCACCTCTCCTTGCTCCGTCCTACCGCCCTGAAATATAAGTGCCAAATAGATGATGAAATCACTACCACACTGTCACTGTGAGATATACCACTATAAACTTGTACCAACATGTGCCAACAACCTGTACCAATATCATGTGATCAACCTGTACCTGTAATAAGCCTGTACCAACAAAAAATAATAGGTACATGACCTGTATATGATGCAACTCGCATATGTACACAACTTGCCTATAATGTAGCCTGCATATGTACACGACCTGACTAGTTGCAACCTGCATACACCTTTAGAAAGCTAGGGTTTTCACCTTACTGAAACTCAGACTCTTTGATACCTCTGTCACATCAACCTGTAACCTATTACTCTGTCCAATCTGTAGTTGTGCCCTATGCATACATAATCATACATATCCCTTAACCAAGTGCATCTATGTCTCTCTAATAATTTTCCATACATGTGTATAAAATCATGATCAAGTGTAATTACCCTCACATGGACTAGACATCAAATCCTCACTAATATGATTCCTCACACTACACAAACAACTTCACAACCACTTCACAACCAATTCCCTCAACCATGTAGCACAAAACCCTCAACCATGTGCCAAGAGATACAATATATGACTCAACACTAACAAGATGTATCAATGAAAAATACTAGATATACCAACACTGTACTTATGTAGATCCAGATTATACAGTAAGTGACATACAACCAATAGCCTCTCTAGGGAAAATCCTCAAACCCCCATAACCATATCTCATGTAAACAACAATATCCAACTACACATAAAAATAAGATATACCTTTTGAACCTGTAGATAGATCTATTGTACCTGATCACTGTAGACCTTCCTGGGAGCTTTCTTTAAGACTCTAGAGACCTGACATTTTCATCTCTTCAAGTTTCATGAATTTTTCCAACTGTACACGGCCTGTTCTTCTTCATCCTGCGTATGTACGTGCCCTGTTCTCCTTCAACCTGCGTATGTACACAATTTCCTCCACTGCAGCCCGTGTACACCTAAAAAAAATTTGTTTTTTTCAGTAAATTTGCAACTCCAAAACTTTTTCCATCAACCCTCATTTGCTACCTCAAACTTGTGTAACTTCAAATGTATCAATGAGTTCCTGCAATGTAATTTTCACAAATAATAGATATTCAATGTGCTCATTAGGGGCTAATCGGAGACTCTTTCTCTCTTATTTATACTCTCCAAGTAGCTTCCTCAAGGGGTTATATTCTAACTAACTTTACCCAACTTTCTTCTTTTAGGGATAACCCACTTCTAACCACTTGTCCACTTACGACCAATTTATCCACAAATAGTAATCTCTCCACTTCTAATTGCAACTAATTTATTTTTAATTATTTTCTTTTTGCAACAACTTAACTCATGATTAACTCGTTGTTACAACCACTTTGAATAGTAAACTTATTCTAGGAGCTTCTAGAATAAGTTAACTTATTTGGCCTTCTAGGGGCTTCTATATAACTCATGAGGGTTCTCCAACTTCACATGGCCATAAATCTATAACCTTGAGGAGTTATGCGACATTCCACATATCACCGAAAATGGCACGACATGTACTATCCATCTAGAATAATCTTACCTATAAATTCACTGATATTCATGACATTATTCCTCAACCAAACTTTGGTTCCTTAACCACACTGCTAGGGATACCAAAATTTGCTACTTGACTTGCTTCAAGGGTTGACATCAATGAAAACCAACCCAATTAATCAACAATTATGGCAGTAAATATGATATTTAGATATCTCAAAGGAACATAATAGTCTATATTGTGGTATCCAAAAGGGAATGAGCTAACTATGGTTGCCTACACAGATGTATATTGGGAAAGAAACATTGATGATAGTAGAAGTACTAGTGGAGCAACCTTCTACTTGGGTGATACATTTGGTGTCCTGGACAAGTAAGACATAATCCTTAGTATCCTTGTCTATGGTAGAATCATAATATATTGCAGAAACAACATGTTGTACTCAGGTCCTCTGGATGAAGAAAAACCTACAAGACATACAAGTAAAATATGATGAACCTATTTCAATATTCTCTGACAATACCAATGCTATAAGTATCTCCAATAATCCAGTGATGCATTCTAAGACCAAACATATTCTAATTAAGTTCCACTTTCTACGAGAACAAGTCACATAAAAGAATATCAAGCTAGAGTACATTGGGACAAAATAACATATTGCATATATCTTCACCAAATCTCTCCCAAGAGAAACATTTGAGTATCTTCAACATAAACTTGGAGTATTTTCTTCCCCACAGTGATCTACATGGAATTTTTCAAAGAAGACATGGGGAGAGAAATCACCAGGGGGATTTACCCTTAACCATTGATGTCAAAGGGGAAGAGAGAAAATTTTAGAAGCATGAAGACATGGGGAGCTATGGTAATATAGGGAGTATGAGTGTTTCCATCAATGCCAAAGGGGGATATTGTTGGAAAATTGATTGTCATTTATGTCAACCTAAAAGAAGTTCAGAAGCCTCTAGAAGTGATGGGTGTATTTGAAGAAATATCTAAATTGGTCCCCTTATGGCGTAGCTTTAAGCATGGCCCTAATGGAAAGATGTTTTGAAGTAGTCTACAAGAAGCCTTGGAAGTATGGTTAAGTAATTAAGTAGTTAAAAATTCATGAAGGTGTGGTCATGAAAGCCCGAAGTTGTTTGAGGAAAAAGATGGTGAAGGACATTGCAAGTGGATGCAAAACCTCATTGTATTGATAGTTCTCGTCAATACATTTCCAACGGTAAGTGGCACACCATGTGGTTCCTCATGGTTGAGAAGTTATGCCCTCTTAAAGATGAATCCCTAAAAGCAAGTGAAGAGGCCCTAGATCTAAGGACAATAAGTTACAATTCGGCCCCAAAATTAATTAAAGGAGAATTTTTTTTGCAAACAAGAAGTTACATGTCGTCTCAAAGATCAAGTAAAGAAGTTACTTGGAAGGGTATAAATACACATCAAGAACATGTCATTTAATCATCAAGCAATGATGTGTTTTTTGAGCAAAGGTGAAGTAGCAGAGTTGTGCGAAGGAAAGAGTGCTTGGAGCTGTAGATTGGAGAAGGTTTTTTATAAAACACTAATTGAGCAAACCCCCATGGGTCAATCATAGGGTTTCCTACGAGACCCCTACTGGTTGTCCTGGTATCGTCACGCGAGGCCTCGCCTATTTCTTGGTGCAGTACTACGAGGTCAAGGAAAGTTTTTGAGGAAGGTACTCTTCTTGATGCTACAGTTGAGGAAGGTTTGAATATCTAATATTTGATGCACCAGGTTGTTCACATGTTGAAATGTATGTTATTCTATATATTTTGAGGTTTGTATCTGGGAGGTTATGGCATATGCTTGAGGCATATCTTGGAGGTATTGGCACATGGTTGAGGTACATATTGGATATTTTGGCACATGTTTAAGGCACATTCTGGGTATACATTTTGAGTTATATTCTTTGAAGCACATCTTGGATGTCTTGGCACATGGTTTGATGCATATCATGGTGATTTTGAGTACATGATTTGGAGGATATT
>JZKD02S1596330.1:0-16662 GCA_000966675.3 Picea glauca | reverse complement strand
TCATTTAATCATCAAGCAATGATGTGTTTTTTGAGCAAAGGTGAAGTAGCAGAGTTGTGCGAAGGAAAGAGTGCTTGGAGCTGTAGATTGGAGAAGGTTTTTTATAAAACACTAATTGAGCAAACCCCCATGGGTCAATCATAGGGTTTCCTACGAGACCCCTACTGGTTGTCCTGGTATCGTCACGCGAGGCCTCGCCTATTTCTTGGTGCAGTACTACGAGGTCAAGGAAAGTTTTTGAGGAAGGTACTCTTCTTGATGCTACAGTTGAGGAAGGTTTGAATATCTAATATTTGATGCACCAGGTTGTTCACATGTTGAAATGTATGTTATTCTATATATTTTGAGGTTTGTATCTGGGAGGTTATGGCATATGCTTGAGGCATATCTTGGAGGTATTGGCACATGGTTGAGGTACATATTGGATATTTTGGCACATGTTTAAGGCACATTCTGGGTATACATTTTGAGTTATATTCTTTGAAGCACATCTTGGATGTCTTGGCACATGGTTTGATGCATATCATGGTGATTTTGAGTACATGATTTGGAGGATATTCTTGGAGATATTGGCATGAGTTTTATGTGGTTGTATCGGTTTTGATGATGATGATATATCAATATTAGTGACAATATTAGTGACATGTTGATTCTCTTATTTATATTCAAGGGAGGAAGGAAGGGTCAATGAAAGGCAATTGTAGCTTCCTTTAGGTTGGAGCTTGTAAACTAGGGGGTTGGAGCCTTATTCCAGTTGGACATGGAGAATCTAGGGAGTTGTAGCTTCCTTTAGGTTGGATCCTGTAAAAAGGGGGTTGGTGACTCTTTCCAGTTGGTGCTAGAGAATTTTGGAAGTTGGTGCTTCATATGAATGTAATCTTCTAATATATATAAGAAAGCATTCGATGGTTTTCTCCCATTTGAGTTTCCACATAAAATTCTTGTGTATTGTGTACTTGTGGTTATATGTTTATGGCATCTTGAATGCAATAATAAGTGATAAATTGTTGATATCTTAAATTCTTGCATATTTTGATTAAAAGTGTTAAAAAGTGCCTAATATTGATTCACCCCCCCTCTTAGTATTAGTGAATATTCCAACACCTACCCGAATTCAATAAGAATTTTGATTTTGAATTTGATGCCTTAGACAAATTGATTGAGGGTATGTTAATGCAAGAGGGATCCCCACTTGTCTTCACTAATAAGATATTATATCATATAAACTTAGGAAAATCCACCTATGAGAAATAAATGTTGGCTATACTTCATGCAATTGATATGTAGCATCCTTACTTGATGGGGCATTGTTACTAGATTAAAAAAAACCATTACAACATGGAATATTTGCTAGATCAGAGGTTATCCTCCCTAGAGAAGCAAAAGTGGGTAACAAAAATGTTAGTTTATGACTATGAGATTATCTACAAGAAGGTAAGGAAACACTACAGTGATAACACCTTCTAGTGGAGATTTTTAGTGTAACAAAATTTGGAAAAATTTCAAAAAAACCTTCACTACAAAAATTTGGATGTAGAGGTTTTAACAGATGTTCCATATAACTAAAAAAATTTGGGTGGGCGGAGGTTGTAGTGGAGGCTTTTTTTTCTGGTGCTTTTCTTGTCAAAATGCATCAGTGTGGTATTGAAAAACTTGCACCGGTATGTTAATATAATAAAACACAACAATACATTAATATAATAAAAATTCCCTGGATCTTAATATAATAAAAATTCCTTGGTGTGTTTATAACTATTGCGCACCGGTTCCACCTTTTTCTTCATATGCAGAGCACCGATGCTCTTACAATTACTATGAACCGATTCCACATTGTTTTCTTATGATGCACTGGTGCGCTTTAGGATTTGTCTACCTTGATGCAATTAAGTTGTAGTTAGAACCAATGTTCTTTAGGATTAGTCCGTCTAGGTGAGATTAAGTTATAGTTAGCCCCGATGTGCTTTAGGATTAATCCGTCAAGGAGAAAATACGTTATAGTTAGCCCCGGTGCAATCATGTTATCTTGAGACCCGATGCGTTTAATAAATCATGTGCCTCGGTGCTTGTGTAATTAGTACGTACCAATATGTCGACACCATTATTTTTAGTATGCACCAGTGCGTATAATATAGTAAAGCAACCGATGCATAAATAATAGTTAGATTCTTAGTGCATATAATAAACGTAACATACTGGTACACAATTGTGTTTAGTTCCTTCGTTAATATTTCAAACATGAGTACTGTACAATTTTGAAACAATAAATATTATTGTACGTTAAATCATTTACGAAACAATGTGTTTTCTTAATAGTATGTACTAGTGCATTATTATAATTAATATGCACCGGTGCGTATGATTCCTCAAAACACAATGATGTCTATATTATGGAACACACTTTCTAGTGAGTTCAAAAGAATACAGTGCAATGATATGTATATATTTTAATTCATTGTTTTTTACAAAATTTCAATTAATTATTTCAAAATCAAATATTTTTTATAATAATATTGTTTTATATTTTTGTTATTGCATTTCGATATAATGATTGCATTAATGCGTTATCCAACCAATTAAACCTGTGTTATTTGTAACAACATAAATCATCCACATATTAATTATTCAGGAATGCAATAGTTTACAACATTCAACAATGCAACAAAATAAAAAATCCATTTTATTATATATGAATAAGAGACCCATTGCCATACAAGAAGGGACAATGTAAAGATATAGTATAATAATCAAATTGAAACCAATTTGTAATTGTTACACTTATTGGTAACATGTCCTCATGCAATTGGGACAATATGCTGAGTACATAAAAAAAAATCCCTGATTTTTAAAGACAAATATTCCAAAACATACAACTTGCAGTAACATTCAATTATATTGATTGCCATTCATCAGTTGATCTGTTTACATTTCTTGACTTGCATGCATGTCTCATTTCTTCATCATTTGTAGGTGATACTATCCTTTAGTTTTTTAACATGATGTTTTCTTCATCAACTTGTTTTTTATGTTCTGCCCCTTCATCTTACATCTACAATCATAGAAATAAATTGTAATATATATATATATATATATATATATATATATATATGATTGTGTAAATAAAAAAACATACCCCTTAGCACCAAGTCTTTCATAAGAAATACACATTTTTTCGAAGCCATGATTCATGAATTCTCTCAAAATCTCCTCTGATGTTTGCATTCCATACTTTGTTTCTTGCATGTTTAATACAACATGAAAAAGCGTAGTCGATATAATCAATATAAAGTTTTCTTGTTTTTACATTAATTATAAAACAAGAGAAGTTAAATAACATAGCTACTTACAAATTGTTCAATTAAACTTTCATTCTTCAACATATACTCACAACCCATACTTAACCCAGTGTTTATCAATTCATGGGTTGGCTCCTCTTTGTATGTTAGCACCTAGTAGAAGACATCCATGGAAAAGTGTTAATTAATTATTTAAATATAAAGATCACAACAAACATGAAATCTTAAGAAATATTGAAAATGTAAATATTCACAAAGTTTACGATCAACTATTTTATTATTCGTCGTCCTATCTTATGTGATGAATAGATTCTATTTGTTTTTCTTTTCTTCAACAAAACTATTGAAAATTAGTATTTAACACGATAGTTAAATTTGATGTACATAAAAGAATAACAAAAAAATTACGTACCTCTGATGCACATTGTAGTTGGGATGTCTCTTCTTGTGATGAAATTATGTTCATCTCTTTCAACATCTTCTTCTACACTTTTTTGGACATCCTTACCGACATGTCTTGGTTTCCCTCTTGTTTTTCCCTTGGAATTTTCAAAATCTCCCGAAAAAAAAAGATACAAAAATTATTATTTTTTAGAAAAACAAGATCCTCGTGTGTATATTAATATAATTCAAACTGGGGTGTCGACAATATTTATACACATTGGTGCATCACACATACATATACACACCGAAAAAGTATAACAATACCATTGCGAAATTGAAAACGTTTTACAAATTTTTGTATTCAACGGGTGCTTTATGAATTAAAAAAAGTACAACTTCCTAAGAACTATTTATTATGCATCGTTGAGCAGTGAATAAATTTAATAAATGGTGATTTCCATATAAAAACAATAATTTTTCCATTTTAAACTCAACGGTGCGCTTTGCAAATAATGCGCCTCGGTGCGTATTTAGGTAAAATGCGCACCACCAATTACGAAAAGTATTTTTAATAATATTTCAAATTGAAATAAAGTGGTGCTTTTTACAAACAAATACTCTTTGGTGCACTTATTGTGAACATAGCGTACCGGTCACCGCATAAGCATTTAAAAAAACCAACAATGACATGGTGGTTTGGGATCCAATGCAATGGGTGGTTTCATTGAAACAAATAGAAAATTCCCATATATAAATAACCAAACCCTATAAATAAATTGTGCTTAAAAAATTCTTCTTGTGAAATATAGAAAGAGAAAGAAAAATAATAGTTAGGAAATTTGAAATTCCAATACTGAAGGTAACTATGAAACCCCTTTTTTTGTTTGGGAATGCACTAAAAATTGTTTGAATCAAATAGGAGAATAATCAAGATGATTAATAGAATGAAATCATATACCTGAAATTTCTCCTATGCAAATTTCTGTGTGATTTACAATACTCCCCCTTGAATTTGGCTCTTCAAAAAATCCACCCACTCATAAATATTTGCTGATAATTATCTATTGCACAAATACCCTCTCTAAAATTTGGCAATCAATAAAACAATGAATAGGGTTTTTCTTTATAAACAAAAAAAATCAAATCCCTGCTCATTTTTTCGTTGTATATTTTTTCATTGATGATAAATGCGTGCACTATTTTTTTTTCCAAAAGTTACGATTTTTGGTACGCTATGTCATGCGTAGCACACTGGTGCAGTATGCATAACACACTGATTTATTTTTGTAATAAATTTTAAAGTATTGATAGTAACACACGTTATTTTTCTAACTTGCTTCAGTCGATGCACAAACAATTTGAAATGCTCCGGTGAAAAGTGTAATTAATAATGCACTAGGGTGGTGTGTAAGTAATAATGCACCATAAGACAGTTAAATTTGCATAATGCAAATGTAAACATCCATATTTAAAGTTTGTATAGGTTTTTCTTTGCAGAGGCAATAATCAAGGTTAGTCTTCAATGCTTATCTCAATTCAATGCACTGGTGCATTTTGTTTATACATACGCACCGATACATATTTAAATGATAAAGCACACTAATGGGGGAGAGAAAGAGGGAGAGAGAGGGGAGGGGATACAATGAGTGAGAGAGGGAGGGGGAATATAGAGTGAGGGGGCGAGCGGGGTAGATGTAAGAGAGAGAGGGAGGGGGAGTGGGGGATATAGGGAGATAAGGGAAGGGAAGGGAAGGAGGAAGAGAGTGAGAGAGGGGATGAGCATCAAATTCACATTTTCTATGTTCGAGGAGGATATTTTCAGGGATCAAGTAACTATTTCAGATTTTGTAAATCCATATTGATATTTATTGTATAGCTGAGTGGAAAGAACAAAAATATTGTAGAAAAAAAATGATTTTTTAAGTGTGTTGTCAAGTTATAAAAGTTATTCAAAGTTAATTTTGAAGTTGTATTGTTCTATGCTACCCAAGATGACGATTTTGGCTCAAATGCAGGAAAAACATTATAATATCAAATGGCCAATTTTTCAGATTCCAACGTCGCCTCATTCCGTATCTTTATAACTCCTTCAAGTTCTCTCACGTTGATTGCAGTATGTCTAGATTCTACTGATAATTCATTTATCTCATTGAATTTATGTTATGTATGCAGGTGCTGTTTAATAATTGTTCATTGAATTTTGCAGGATCAAGATTGAGGATCGAGTTCAGATGCTCAAGATATTCATGTGGTCCTAAATTATGCAAGCTCTTATTAGGAGAAATATATCACAAGAATATGTTTGATGAAAATGTACAACTTCGTTACCCTACCAATCCTAGCATGCCATCTTCCAACAATCAACCTGGGTCAACGATATTGCATTGTGAATTTGATCTCTTTTATGTAGACAACCTCGTAGGGTGTAAGAAAAAGATGATCGAGTAATTGTATTTTTGGATTTTCAATGGAAGTAATGTAAATGTATTGCTTAATTCAACAATTGTTTTATAAAGGGGTTGGTTTCATGTTTATTATTGGGAAAAAAATTTCCATGCTTCTAATAAGTGTTTGGTATAATGTTTGAACATATTAAAAGCACCGTGTTACTAATATTATCAATGTAACGTTCAATATTTTTACAATTGGGATTATGATGATGAGCGACCTATCCACCATCTACCATTGCACCCCACTATGATGTCAAGTCACAACCTTTCTTCTAAATGAAAAGAGCTCAGAGAGGAAGCATACCGAGAATGGTTGGAACTGTTGGGTATGTGTTATATTCTTTGCATGTGTGTGTGTGTGGACGCGTCAGATATGAAAACTACGTCTGACGATACCTTCACCTAGAGTTCTACCGTGTGTGCCGGGCGCTTTCCTAGGGGGGTCCCAGGGGGGGCAGGTATGCCCCCCCCTAGTTACGCGCAACGCCCTGAATTTTTTTTTGGGCAGTTTTTGATATTTTTAGCGGATTTGTAAATTAATCCCAGATTAAGGGATTAGGGTTTTGGTATCTACAGAATACCTAAAAACATTGTATATATTGTATGGCGAATGTTTAAATTCGATATAATGAAAATAAGAAAGGTTTTCCCGGTTGAGGGTTTTCGATATAAAATCTCTGTGTACTCTGTGTATGAGCCATTGATTAATTTCTGTATTGCTTAAGAATCTATATGCATTGCTTTACTTCATAGGTTTAAAACTTATAGAAACAACCACCTATTCAATTCCCACTACGTCCCGAGTCGCCAATTCAAAACCTTGATAGTAACACTAGTTCTTCACATGTTGGGGATGACGACAATGATATTAAGGTTGGTATGGATGATTTCTTGTGGGATACCCAGGCCATGGAGGGAATTTTGTTAGATCTGCATTCCATCAAAATGAACTAGGGGATGATGTTGATGTCATAAATACCTTCTACAAAAGATGAAATCTTCTTCCATCAAGAAAGAGCATCTTCCTAGGTTTTCAGGAAATAACACTGTCATTACAGACGAACACCTGGTGGCATTTTCTAATGCTTTCCATAATATAGGATCTAATGACAGTGATACTTGCATGCGCTTATTCGTAAATTCCTTGGAAGGAAAGGTTGTGACTGACTTCTTTGACCTTCCTCCTAAGATTCTATATACTTGGGAGGAGTTAATCTATTGGTTCAGATCCACTTATGGGCAATCTAAAAGCCCAACTGAGAAGTTAAAGGAATAAAATAACATCACCTATAAGGATGGTGAGACCATCAAGTCTTTCAACTTGCATTTCACAAAGTTATACAATCAAATCCCCAAACTTATCTGCCCCCATAACCAAGCCAATTTCATGCATTACTACAATGCATTACCTTCCCCCTACCATCATAGGCTTGAGGAAAAATCCATTGATAATATTGGTTCATCTCTGCATACTTTTTTAGAGTATGAAGAAAAAATTGAAAGAATAGGTCTTCCCTAAGGGGAATCAGTTAGACAGACATACATGCCCACCCTCTTATAGCTGGTCCAAGATATGAACAATCGTATGATAACGTTCGAGTGAAAAGGAAATGTTTCCCCTCTCACCCCTAGATCTTCGTCCTCTTCTGCACCCCCCTTTAGAAATCCCGTGGAAAGTAATTTTTAGCCTAAAGCTATCTTGCCTTGAAGTTGGTGTAACTTCTACGAGGAACACCACGAGGAAACCATATGTGAGGTAAAAAAGAGTGCCAAAGATAATATCTTTGGTAAGAGACCAGAAGCTACTATTTCTATCCTAGATTTTGCAGAGCTAGAAGACGTCATGGTCATCAACACTAGGAACAAAGCCTATGCTCCCAAGGGAAAATTTGATCCTCCCCGCAATTCTTCTAGCCCGAGCTCATCCTCACCTGCTGCTACTGTCCAGGTTCCTAAAGTTCTCAAGAGTCAAGGAATTACTCCCCCTCTCCCCTCTTCCAAATACAACATCTTGAATTAGTTGGCCAACATTAAAGCAGATGCAACCCTTCTAGACATGGTTGTCACCCCTGAACAACAGATGTATTTGAAACAATTCATGGAAGGAAAATCTTCCGTTGTAGACAATCTTTCTGAAGAGGTAAACAAAGAGGATTCTTCTGTAAATAAATTAGGTGTACATAACTTTAGATATCCTATAAAAAATCCCCCTTTTTATATTTCTGTAAATATTATGGATAAGATTGCCCATTGTTTCCTCATTGATGGCTGTTCGGGCCCAAGTGTGATGTCGAAGATTATTATGGAAGAGCTAGGCTTGTCTTGTACAAATGAAAATGCTAGAAGCATGATATCCTATGATAGTCTACAACAAACAACCATAGGCGATATTAAGGATGTGACCTTGGTTTTATGCACTCATCCTGAAATAAGGACAACCCTCAACATTTAGGTAATTGATGTGCCTGTAAGCAATTACTCAATTATCTTAGGAAGATATTGGCAAGCCTTAATAGATGGGTACCTCTCACTCGATGAGATGCATTTATCCATGCCTCAAAATGGTAAGAACATTATAGTCCTTAGAGAGGGAAGTATTTCACCCTACATAGAGAGTGTTCCCCAATATAGTGTAAACTATATCGAAGAGGACCTAGGAGTGTATTCCATCTTTGTTGAGGAGTATAATATTCCTTTGGAACAAATCGATTTAGATGGTGATATGTGGCACATGCACTTTGACGGTTCATTCTCTAATGAAGGTAATGGGGGGAATTATATTGGTTTCCCCTATAGGGAAAATTCATAATTTGTCTTACAAGTTAGAGTTTGCTTGTACAAACAATGTCACTAAATTCAAAGCTTTATTATTAGGCATTGAAAACGCTTGTAGTCTTGGTTATGGTAAAATTTCAGTTTTTGGAGATTCTGAGCTTGTTTTGAACTTGATACGTAAGATATGATCTCCTAGCAACAATTTGATGGAACGATACACCCAAACTGTTTGGGCACTTATCTCGAACCTTTTATCTTTCAACATCACTCATGTTAAGAGGGAATTGAATTCAATGGCTGATCGGTTAGCTACCTTTGCGGCTTATCCTAATCAACAACTCTTGCCTCACATGCCCGATTTCTCCTTTCAATTTCTTTATTGTCCATATATCCTTGATAATGTAGAATCTTGGTAGGACCTCCCCAACGATGCGATAATTTGTGCTTTCATTCAAGATGAACCTCTCAAGCTCGATGAAATTATATCTATAGAAAAAAATAAGATTCCCGAGGGCTTGAATCCTCTTGAGAGTTTGTTTTCATCGAGTGATGTAGGCAATAAAGAAAAAAAATAAGAAGAGGAGTTACGAGGAGGGTGGGAAAAACCATATCCTTGAACATTGGGGTACTTGAATATTCAAGGAACGTTAACATAAGTACCCAATGTTATGATAAAGAAGAAATGAAGATTTCCAAGATACTTGGTGGATTTCAAAAGGTTTATGCTTGACCTTATAAGGATATTCATTGTTTTGATCCTAGTCTTTTACATAATGCTATTCCCATCAAGGAAAGCATGAAACTAGTTATGCAAGAACAAAGATCTATTAACTCTACATTTAAAGCAACCTTTCAAGGGGTGTTGGAAAATTTCTTAAGGGCTGGGATTATTTTTTTAGTCCACCTTGAACGGGTTTCCAATTGGGTACCTTCTTCAAATACCGCTGATCATATTAGAACCTGCATTAATTTCCGCACTTTTAGTTAGGCTGTTATGAGAACTCCTTTTCCTCCTCTCAACATGGGAACAATTCTACAACAAGTTGTAGAGTTACAGTTGAGGCCCTTACTTGACAATTTTTTGGGTTTCAGGAAAATCAAAGTAAAAGGGGAAGATTCTTACAAAACCACTCTTATCACTAGTTGGGGTACCATGTTTTACAAATGCCATCTTTCTGGCTTACCTGATGCAAGTACCTCTTTTAAAAAAACTATACACACAACTCTTGATGAGTTGATCAACATCCATATCTACCTTGATGATCTAATCATATACATTAAAGGGATGATAATTACCTCAGAGTTCCAAGTGTTATTTCTGGATCCTTTCAAAATTTCTTTTGTTCCGGATACTAACTTTTACATTATAAAAGATTTACAGGAACAATCATTTTCCTACAGCATTAACGGTTCTCGTTTGAAACATTACGAGGGACCAACGTGAAAAGTTCTAATGCTGTTTGGATTTTCTGTATACTAGTAGCCTAGCTCTGCTTTCGTTTTGTGCTTCTCTTTTCTTCTTTACAATAGTTTGAATTCTGCTTGCGGTGTTAGCACTTTCCTCGCTGCTTTTTCATTTTTGTCTTTTATTGTTGTTGTTTTAATTTTTGCAATTTTACTTCTTTCATGATTTTGTTTCCTGTCATTTTTGAGTTAATTTGGTCAAAATAAGATATTGTTGGATCAATTCTGCCATGGTGATGCTCCTGCAAAGCATTTTTAGTCAATAAAAATCAAGCTTACATGATTGTCGTGATGTCTCCTCTGAAGGCACCCTTGAAATTGTTATATATTTCCATTGCTGTCTTATAAAGGATTGGTTATCACCCGCTTCTTCTTGCCATTTATTCATCCATTGAGATTTTTAAGAGAAAGTCTAAAAATTTTCTCCTTGAAGTTAAGAGCACATTCTGGTTGAATGATTATGCATACAGTGGTAAAAACCCTCATACTTAATACTTTTCATGAGTTATTCCCAAATTCCTGGTCATTTTTCCATTAAATCCACTCACTTCCCCTTGTTGCATAATATTCTTGGTTATATCTCCTTGATTTTTTGTTCTTGGTTTACGAAACCATGAGTTATGAGTTCTAAATCTATTGAAAACAAATTTCCCTGTGGATTTTCCAGTTTTTCAATTAAAATCGCAAAAATGTTTTGCCCACAAAGTGTTGCTAAAGCCTATTATTATAAAAGCTAAATAGTACTAGTAGGTGGGACCCCCTTGTAGATTGGAGATAATATTGGGCTCTTATTTGATGTTTGTGCCACTGTTCGACATTGCTTACATGGTTGATGAGATCTTATTGGCGATGGATTGGGCTTATCATGTGTTGGTTCTATGTGCGACAAGTGAATGTTGGGTAAAGCATGTTATGTTTGGTTCTAAGCACTAATCGCATGTTACGATTGCCTATGTTATCCATTTCTACTATTGCTATCTGTTCCTGGACTCGCTAATTTAACACCTACACAACAAAAATGTTAATAATAATACTAAAGAGCAGTTGGAGAAAGGAAAAAGAAATGTAAACAGATGCAAAGGGAAAGAATTAAACTATGCTATATACTACTCTACATGCATTGAAATTTAAATGATTGTTGTTAACCCTAGCAATAAGATAATAGTTATGATATTTGATTGAGTTATATGAAATGGTGATTTATGTTATGGCATAAGTTTGATATGGGTCACACTATTGGTTTTAGTGGGTGATGGTTTTGATATATGGCTCAATTAATTGAGTTAATGGGAATCTTGCTGGCATGTACTAAGGAATTAATGAGCTGGGAATGGAGGCAAAATGAATTTACTACATGGTACCCTTACTCCTTCCACTGGCTACCACCCTTATCGGCTATTGTTCAACTGTGTTGGCTATGGTTATGCTCCGACTTTCAAGCATAGGGAGAACCGTTCGACCAACTCGCGTTTTAAGGTTCTTTTGATTACATGTATGTCTTTTTTTTCCATCCATGAGTCTTCTTTGGTTATGAAATAGATATTGGCTTGGATGTATGGGTTTGCGCTTTCCTTAAGTATGGAAACTGTGTAAAATTGTGATTTTTGGAATGAATCATTGGTGCTTTTTCATTGCAATAATGTTTGGAGTCACAGTGTTATTGGTCATCCTGAGTGTTAGCAGCCATAGAGGTTCTCTGCCATCCTTACTGGTTTTAGTTGGAGGGTTCCGTTGGTCTAGAATGACTGGCTATCTTCACACATTCGTACCCCATACCTAGCCTTGGATTTTATGGGGTTTAATGGGTTTGAAATGACTGGTGTCACTGCGCATTATTCACTTGGGCATTGGGTTGTTCATGCTACTATTGGTCATGCAGTGGGTTATATTGCTTCTTCTCGGCTTTGCTTCATATCAATGTTGTTAGTTGGTTGGATGGGAGAGCCACGAGGGTTATACCCTGCGTGTGCTAAGTATCATTACAAGGCCCAAATGGAGCCTTGCTCCTCTGTTCATAGCTTCTCCTATCACGGGATTTGTCACCCTATCCATGAAGTCAGTTATGGTACTTCCTGTGTGTCCACTGTTGGTCTCAGAGGTTTTCACCATCAAGAAGAGTTGACTCTAGCCTCCCTGTGTTGGTCCACAGAGCAAACCCTTGCTTCCCCAAGTTTGTGTATTGATATAGGAGACCATTATGTCTTGTTGGGTGTACTGTTGGTAGTTTTGGATTGGTGGTGTGTTGTTGACAGAGTGGATTATTGGCTCACCCCTTGATTATATGACAACAATGTTGGTTTTGGTATCTAGTCATTGTAATTGTTGTTATAATTAGGTGGATAAGCTCAACATCGTTAATTGGAATGAGTTATTAAATCAAATACACAGTCGCTATCCTTGTGTTTATTGAATTGATAACCCAACACTGTTTTTTAATTGATTAATGCACAATGATGCTTCATGCTTGATGCATTGGTAGGAATGGCGTTCCTATGGCATGAATCAATGATTACTGTAACTGTGTGTTTTTAATGGCCAAATGATTATTTCCATTGGGGTGTTTATGTCATTTCCATCCACTATATATGTATGGTTATTTGATTGCGTCGTCAAGGAGGGACACAAGTTTTACACAGTGTGGTTCGATTGCAATATTGATTAATTTGGGAAATATTGTTGCTGCCTCTTTGTATTGGATTGATAGCTCGGCCTAATAGCCTGAGTTAATAATACTATGACTATGTGTTTTATAATTGTTCAATGGGAATGTTGCAATCGTGGTGATTATGGCATGGTTGTTCATTGTGTTTGTTATCAATATTAATTGATTGCACCATTGGATAAGGTCATGGGTTTTGAACATGGCTTTATTGCAATTTGATCGATTGTTTTGTAAAATCGGGCCTGCTGTTGATGCCTCGTTGTATTGGATGGATAGACCAACATTTTGAATATTTAGAGTCAAAGAAAATTGGACTTGTATAGTCACATAAATACACTTGTGTTTGGTCGAATGGTTTTGTGTATCCCACAACATAACGTGAGTGAAGTGGTGATTGTTGTTTGTGTGTTTAAATGGTAAGTCATGATCTTGCAATTTGGATATGAATTTTGGTGTTGACTGTCCACTATATATGTTAAATGAATACCATGCTTTAAAAAGTGCTAGGCACTAGTGTTGTGAAAATATGCCTTCTTTTCAATTCAATTTTTGAATGATTAAAAGACAAAATCGAGCATGACATTTGAGTTTGTATTTGATGATTGGAATAATTCATGGGCAGTGGTTGATTTTGATGCTGAACATAGTGGAAATAGTTTACTAGTTATGCATTTGGGAATTGTTTGAAAATATTAATGGATAAATGAGAGGAGAAAATCTCCCCTACAGGCTGTTGTGGAATGCATACTGTCTGTTTTGATGATACTATGTTAAATATTTGATTACAACAGTGAGAAAGTTAAATATGCAGAGTTGTTTGGACAATACATAGTAATTGTTTGGGGTCTCAGTGGTCATTTGGTTGGTGTGTTTCCTTTTGAAGAATGGTTTTATGGATCACTGAATTAATTTTATGAGCAATAATTTCTCTTCTTCCCTACCATTATTTCGCTTTCTGCTAATTACAACCCCCTCGCCTTCCCACATTCATTTTTCACTCCCTATTCTAAAATTAATTACAGTCAAGAAAAATTCTGTATTGAAATAGTTTAAAGATGTTGGATTATAGTGGTGTTCTTTTTGGTTGCATTACAATTGATTATTGTGGTCCTTGAGCAGTAACTGTGTTTCTTTCCCCCTCATTTTATCATTTTTTGCTTAATACAAGCCCCTTGCATATCACAAGACCTTTTGTTCACCCCCTACTCATTGACGACAGCTAAACAAATTTTATGGATTGGATTGCATGAGCCTGATATGTTGCCGAGCCAAAATATATTTCATATTTTTAAAAGAATTATCATGTATGGTTGTTTAAATAACTATTTGCTAATCCATCATGCATGCAGGAATGAGTTTTTTCAGTCGAGGTAGCCATGGCAGAGGAAACTGAGGGAGAGGTAATTGGAACAGAGGCCCAAGAAGGCCAAGGTTCTCCATACACTTTGATGCTGACTCATAAGAGCTAGGACAGTTGTTTCAGGCTGGATTTTTCAATTGGATTGGGCAAGGAATAGTCCAAACTAGGCCTAAAAGGCCTCCTTTCCAGGCTCCACAAGCCCCTGGTATTCCCGTGCCCCCTCATGTCTCATTACAACCCGAGGTTCCCAAAAATTATGGATGACAAGAGATTGTCCATCCGACAGTATTCCATCATCGTGGTTGAACCAATTTGTCCCTACCTGCTCCCTTGCCTATTAACCCCATTGTCCAAGATGCACCTATTCACTCACCAGTTCATTCCTCTCATGCTAGCAAAAGGTTGAAAACTGAGGCCCACCATGCCCTTGACAAAGGAAAAGCCACTACTTCCCCTTCCTCACCCTCCAATGGCTATGATAAATCCGTGTCTTCCCGGATGCATTTGAGGGATGGTTGTTCTCACGTGATCAACACGATTAGGCCTAAAGGATCAACGCAACCAAAGGAAAATTAAGGAAAATCAAAGGGTGATAGCAACAATCAAGGAAATATTGCATCTTAGAGTGGGAAATATAGATTTTGAGTTTATTTTATTTTATCTATTGTTGATGGTTGACTTCAGGAATTTTTGTACAACATGTTTTATTTTTGGATATATGAGTAATGCATTTTTGAAAACATTGTCAAATATAAATGAGATAAATTGTCAAATGTGCATGTGATGATGGGAGTCACAAGGAGAGNTGTCATCTTTATTCCATTAGTTGTAATTATACCTCCTAGTCTCCTATATATACCAAGGAGACATTTTCATTTGGAATCATCTTGTACTTAAACATTTATGTGGGGTAAAAGGAGGCTGCCCCCTTGAAGAGGCTTATTATCTAAAATTATCTCTTTTTCAAGGTGTTGAGTACTTATTTTGAGGTTTTTCTATGCTATATTGATATTTGGTTCTTAAGATATGGTATCAGAGCTCAAGGTCTTGGGGTTTCACTTCTACATCTGATACACCTTGGAATTTTCACTATAACTTTTTTTCTACAATGTTTCAGAAGGAACGGCTTGGAAGGTATTATAGTAGATGGATCAAGGTACATTGGGTTAAAATTTCAGCTCCTGAGGCCTTATACTTTCAGAGATACAACCTATACAAGATAGGGTTCTAGAATCATCATGAAATGAGTCATTGCATAATTTTCACTATAAAAAATTTTCTGTAATGTTTCAGACCCTAAACTCCAGAGGATATTCATAGAAATTGGTAAGGTATTTTAGCTTCCGGGTCATCTTAAATTTGTAGATACACCCTGTGGAAGATAGGGTATTTGACTAGTCTCAAGAAGGTGTTCCAGGTAAAACAATCATAAATTATTCCTAGAGTATCCAAATTGAGTGGGACTAGTTTCATTGGATAGTGGATAGTCTGTAGTATTCTTGGTACGAGTTTCAGAATTTTATTTCAATTATTTTGTGCGGGGCATGCTATACAAGTGGGATCTCCTGTAAAGGCCAAAAATGAACAAGTTGTGGGGAAGTTACCATAAATTCCACTCGGCACATCCAATTTTGATCAGACTTGTGGCATTACAAAGAAGAAATATCAGAGAACTACATAAAAGAAAGTTTCATACCTAGAAGGGCCGAAACTTGGGAGATTGATCCGGATTTTATGAGCAGAACGAAATGAATACAGATTATTAACAGGTGCTTAACACAAAAATAACAGAGATACAGTAAAACTGGTTTTCTATTACATAAGATGAAACTGTAAAATGCAGCGGAAACAAGCTTGCTAGAATGGTGGCGACTTATCTCTGAGAAGAGATGTGACGACAACGCGCATTTGCAAGAAGATGATTACAATGAGGCTCTGAAGGCCTTTTTACAATAAACAGGAATGCCAAAAGTCCTAGACATCCAAAACCCTAACCCTAGGAGATGAAGCGCCAAGAGTCATGTGGGCCCCGTTTGGGTAAGTTGGTACATCAACTTCCCGGGGTCATAAATTTTGCATACGATCTCCGTTTTAGGCATATAATACCTCATTAGAAAGATCTATCCGAGGAATACAACATTTCAAATGATGAAATTTTGTGCAACATACCCCAAAAAGCGTCGTTTAGGGCCTCAAAACGGCTCCAGAAGTTCAGGACCCGAAAAACTGCTAAAAATAGTAAATTGCCAAAAATGTCAGAAAACTGTTTTGAGC
>JZKD02S1596321.1:0-10000 GCA_000966675.3 Picea glauca | reverse complement strand
GACATACCTTTTAAATGTAGTTTGTCCTCACTAGTGTCATCCTCGCTCCATTCCAAGGCTTATGGGATGTTGAACCTATAAAAAAGACACAAGCCAATGAAGTGAAAGCAACAACATATACTCAACAAAACCTATGTATGTGATCAAGGAGTCATACAATAAAATAAGACCAATTTTATGGGAAATAAATATATTGTTGTATTATAAATATGAAAAGGAGAATACAACCGATGTCTTGATGTTGTAAGGTCCCTTCCAATAGTCCCTTGCTTCCCACACACTTCCGATCCACGGATTCTGTGACTATAGATTTGAAAATCACTCATAATCTATCTTGACAAAGCAAAGCTCAAAGCCACTCTAACCAAGCTAACAATCTCAAGCCAAATTTCCAATCTAACTTTCTCCATGAGAGCTCCTCTCCTTTTATAAGTTGAAGAGGATAAGGTGAGGAGGTTAGGATGATCCCACTAAATCATAAAAGCGAGTAAGATCCAAACCAATCGGAGGCCACCTCACCATAGAAACTTCACCTTCTAGAAGCATCGAGAAGATGCTCGTTTTTCCCACGTACGGAAATCGTCGCACCCTTAGAACTGAGTAGAGTGCGACAACGTCGCAGGCCAAGTTTAGTGCAGCATGCGACGATTTGGGATCGTCACACCCCTATAACTGGGCAGGGTGCGACGATGCTCCTTACTAGGGTTTTTTCAAAGGAAAATACAACTTCATCTCTCAGGAAAAGTTCATCTTCCTTCTTTCCTTAGGAATTCAGGCTACTGATCCCTCTGAAGACAACATATAGGTTTACATCATTAACGATCATAAGGGTGACGAAAATAATGTGTAACAATGACTTCGTGAACACATCTGCAACCTAATCCTCGGTAGTCATGAACTGGAGCCTCATTGCTCCCCTTTGTACCATATCCTTGATATAGTAGTATATGATCTCGATATGATTCGACCTGTCATGGAACATTGGGTTCTATGACAACTTCATGCAACTCTAGTTGTCACACCAAATGCAGGCCGCCTCCAATCCGAGACCAAATAATCCAGACAACATCTTCCCAATCCATATTGCTTCTCTGCTCATTGCACATGATGCCACATACTCAGCTTCAGTCGTACTGAGTGCCACACATGACTGCTTTATGCTGCTCCACGAGACCATATTCGAGCCAAGACTGAAAGAGTATCTGGAAGTTCTCTTCCAGTCAGGAATACTGCCGACCCAATCTGAATCTGAGTATCCATACAATCCATACTCATGGTCAGATATATACTAGAGACCATGATCTAGAGTACCCTTAAGGTACCTCAACACATGTTTTGCTACAACCAAATGAACTTTTCTGGGCTGCTCCAAACACTGACTCAGGGTGTTCACATCAAAACATATATCTGATCTTGTGTTCGCCAAATACATCAACGAGCCCATTATCTGCATGTATAAGGTAGAACCCACGATATTTGAAGTTGTATCCTGCAACAACTTACTATTTGATACCATCGGGTTAACCATGGCCTTACAGTCCAACATCTCAAACCTCTTCAAGATTTCCACAACACACTTTCCTTGATTTAGGAAAATTCCATTTGATCTCTACCAAACTTCTAGTCCCAAGAAGTAGTGCACCATTCCTAAATATTTCATCTCGAATTCTGCAACCAATTTTCTCTTACATTCAGTGATGATATTTTCTACACCTGTTAGAAACAAGTCATCTACATATAGCAGTAGAATCACTGATTCACCATCCTCAACCTTAAAGTAAAGGTTAGGATCTGCACTGCTCTTGGTAAAACCCAAGATCATTATAAAATTGTCAATCCTACCATACCATGCTCTGGGTGCTTGCTTCAATCCATATAAATCCTTCTTTAATCTACACACATGAGTCTCCTTGTCATGTGTCTCGAATCCAAGTGGTTGCTCCACATAAACTTCCTCTTTTATTTCACCATTCAAGAAGGCTATCTTTACATCCATTTGGTGCACCTTCCATTTCATAATAGCAACCAATGAAAGTATAGGCCTGATCGAGGTGTATCTTTCTATGAGAGAAAAAGTTTCTTCATAGTCAATCCCTTTCTTCTAAGAGAAACCTCGGGCCACACATCTTTCCTTATATTTTTCAATACTGCCATCAACTGCATGTTTCGTCTTGTAGATCCATTTTGAACTCACCACAGATTTTTCCTTTGGTTTAGGAACCACATCCCAGGCATCATTCTGCATAATGGACTGGTATTCCTCTGTCATGACATATTTCCATGCTTTATTTTCTACAACCTCTTCATAACTGGAAAGTTTTGCATCCATTATGTCACACAAGCATGCCATGTAGATGGAATATGGCTTCGACTTCTTACTTTCCGTGAAATATTTCTCTGGGGCACCAATTCTTTCTGCATCTCTAATAAGATCTTGTGCCCAAGATGGTATTATCTTGCGAGAAGGTATCTCGATTGGTTTATGAGGTTATACCATGTCATGATCCTTTGGAATGACTTCCTCTAGTTCAACTTCCTTTGGAACTTTAGGAAGTTCATTCTCTTCTTCATGTGCCTCTTCTGCACGGATCTGTTTGGATTTACTGAAAGCTGCATTCTCATTGAAGGTTACATCTTGGATGATATCCACTTTCTGGTGACCAGGAATGTATATCGTGTAAGTCTTCGATGTGTCACTGTAACAAAAAAATATGCCCTTCTATCCATAAGGGTCCAACTTTGTCCTCTTTTCCTTGGGGACGTGAACAAATACAGGGCAACCAAATATCCTGAAATGGCTTACTTATGGCTTCTCTCTTGAATTTTTTTCCTCGAGTGTCTTGTTTTCAAACACCTTGTGTGGAATTTTATTCTTCACGTACACTATTGTATTCATTTCTTCTTCCCACATATGCATATGAATATATTTATCATGGATCATGGCCTTTACTGCTTCCATGATTGTCTGGTTCTTCCTTTCAGCTATTCCATTCTGTTGAGGGTTATAGGGAGTAGAAATCTCGCTCTTAATCCCAACTTCCTTGCAATACTCCTTGAATTATTCTGAGGTGAATTCACCTCCATTGTCTGATCACAAGGTATTTATCTTATGCTCTGTCAAGTTTTCTACCAGAGCCTTGAACTCTTTGAATTTGCCAAAAAAACCATTCTTTTATTTTAACAAATAAATCCAAGTTTTACGTGAGTAATCATCAATGAAAGATACATAATATACATACCCACTTAGTGAAGTTGCCAACATCGGTCCACATATGTCTGAATGCACAATGTCCAAAAATTCTTTGGCTATGCTATCACTATTTGGAAAAGAGTGCTTCACGTTCTTTCCTTGTGCACATCCTTTGCACACACCATCTGGTTCTACTTGGTTTTCTGGAAGACCTTTCACCATTTTTCTCACAACCGGAAGAACTTTGTAGTGTAGGTGAGAAAATATCCTATGCCATAGTTCACTAGGATTCACAATATCGTGAATCACTGCAGAGTCTGAATATCCTTTTAATTTGTATTTTCGTCCTTCTTCAACTCCAATCACTAGTGCACCATCAAGGGTCTTCCCTCTATTCCACATAAGAACTTGACCATCAATAAATTCTACTCTAAATCCTTTCTTGTCCAATGCTGAAATTGAGAGAAGATTCTTCTTTAAACCTGGAACATAGAGAACGTACTTCATCTTCATTGGCTTGCCTGAGTTTAACTTCTAGGAAGCTTCTCCAACACCTTTGATTGGATATTGATAGTCATCACCCAATTTCACCTTGTAAGGTGAATCTTTATGAATAATTTTAGAGAAGGAGTCTTCATAGCCTGTCATGTGCTTGCAAGCACCACTGTCTATCAACCAAGTGTCACTTCCATGAGTAACAGTACCTGTGAGGGATGAGATAAGAACATAATCCTCATCACTTGATTCATCTTTCTTTGCAGCCTTCTTGGGAGGCTCATCATCTTCAATTGTGTGAGCTTGATGCCTCTTACTTCCTTTCTTATTCTTAATTTACATAACAAGGGGGAAATCCCTAACAAAGTGTCCCAATTCTTGACAATAGTAACTATCAGAATATGAAGGATGTGTGCTCGTTTTACCATTGATACACGAGTGAATGAGTCAATAGACCCCAAAGATGTTCCCCCAGAGTGAATGAGTCTTACTACCCCTTATTTGTTTTTCTCTTTATCTCACCTTTTTCGGCTTTTGAATTTCATTTTATTTCATTTAATCATTTTTTTAAATATGCATTTTATTGCATAAGACTTGGGGTAATGGCCTCATACCAAGGAGGCATTGCTCATGCTTTATATTCTTTGGTTTTTTACTTTTCTTTTTTGTCTTTCTTTTTTATTTGTTATTCACCTTGAACTTATAACTCTATTGGGGCGAGGCTCTTCTAATGGACCATGAAGCACAAACATTTTTGTGTGACATATGACAACCAACCCATGAGTGGGACAATGAAAATTGGGAAGGATGGAGAATGTTAAGTATGAATTGGGATATGAACATGCTACACCTATTAAATCCCCCCAGTAGTACAAATCAACCCAACAATGAAAACATGAATCTAGAAAATGATGATCACCAAGGTGAAACAAGGAAAAAGGCACAAATTTAGAGCATCATGATCCATTATCCAACTCAATCAATGATGACCACTTTCATGACAAGAAAATAAGGCATTAACACTCAATATGAAGCAATGAAATAATGTAAATTAGGTATGTCAAGCACCACAATCATCAAATGTGAGTGAGTTAAGAATATGTGGGAAGCATATTCGTTCAACTATCCATGGAGAACCATGGATATCGTCTATGGAACTGTTGTCTGTGATAAGGATTACAGGAGAAAAATATCCTCTAGTTACCCCTATATATGAGGGGTAACATCTAACTCCAAGATGGGGATATGTTCTCACTATAGAGCGCACGAGAACCTCAACAATATTTAGATCTCCAAGACCTGCACTCTGCATCATCAAAAAGGTCTTGCTAGATCTCACCTTAAAACCATCAGTAAAACAAGGCAAGATAATACGATCACCTTGGTATATGAAAAAATTAAAGGAAATGCATAAAAAATATCTTCCTCTTTTTTTAATCAAGACTAAATCAAGTGCAATTAAATAAGAATGCATGAAGTCGAGTAATAACTGAAAACAAGGAACCAAGAAAATATATGCAAGATGCATAAAGGAAGCACACAAAAATACCTACTACTTCAAAAAAGCTTATTCATCCTACTCTACTTTACTTGACATAAGAAAATAGAGTGTTTAAGTATAATCATACAACCAATGAAGCCAAACTAACGCTTCATTAACATTCAAAACCCTACCCTTGTGTTTGATTATGAACCAAAACACATATATGTCAAGTACTAAATGATAATGGGCTGGTACAAAAATCACATCATACCAAAAAATAGAAACCAACTCATGAGGACGGACAAGAGCACCAAAATCATTCCAAGATTGGTATGTGCATCCACAAGCTTTATCTATCCTTATTTGAATGGGGATACAATGTCACAATGATGGTTCATCATTTATCCAAGCAAGGTCTTTGTGATGCAACCCCTGCATCTCATAAGGTTGATCCGCGTACTTCTAGAAATGGCCTCCTTGGGTCTCATTATCAAAGTCACACCTCAAGGCTTGGGATGGATTTACAATAAATTTGAAAAATACCTCATGGTTACCCAACAAAAATGTAAATGAAAAATGAAGTGTAAATTCAAATCTCGGGGAAAAAAAATTGCTCCCTATTTGGGCCTTTTTGTCCCTCTATCTATGGCTAGAAATCCTTAAAATAGGCCCCAAATTGAAAACGCTTTTGCTTCATAGATATTTTTGATGCTAGTGGTAGTATCAAACAGGTATTTCCGCATAGGTCTATGTGTCTAGATGTGTGGAAATCGTCCAAAGCCTTCTACTCTTGAATTTACTTTAATTAAAGGAATTACTAAAGTAAATTACTTTTATTAATTAATTATGTAATTAGTTAATTGAGTTATTTAAGGAAAGTGCTAAAAGTAATTAGCATGTTTCTAAATCTCAAGTGAGGTGAGAAGTAATCTCAACCACCAATCACCTTGGAGATTAGAAATAGATTATAACTCACGATTATAAAAGCAAGGCTAGGGTGAAGGAGAAAGATACTTGACTTGACAGGTGTTGAGGGAGTTGACACTGAGTATTGGATCACGAAGGACTGTGATTCAAGTTCTTGGATAGAGGAGAAGGAATTCCATCTACAGATCAGGTCAAGGAGAAGAGAGAGTAGAGGCAACGCAGGTGGGTTTCAGTCAGAGGAAGCCATATGAGAGTGTAGTGTCATATTGAGCTTTCCATACATGTACGTGGGTCATAGTGGAGATAGTTGCATACACACACAGGTTTGTTGAAGCAAAGTTGCGTACACCTAAAAAAGAATGCAGTTATGGTTCGTACAACATATTAGACTTTGCTAGGTTTGTCTGCAGTTGTATTTTTCTCAGTGTGCCATTATCCTTGTTATGGAAGCTCTAATTTTAGCATAATAAAATCATTCTCAGCACTAGTTTTCCTTTCAAGGTTTTTCCAAGGGTATCTACCCAAAAATATTGGTGTTTATGTGTGCTTGATTAAGTTTCCTTGTTTATGATTTTGCTGCATGTTTAGTTGATTACTCGACTGTTCTTTAATTGAATACATGATTTATTTGGAATTAATTGTCGGGTGTTGGGTAAGAGAAATTTCAACATGGTATCAGAGTATACTAAAGGTTGAAGTGGTAAAATTAACATGGTATCAGATCAGGTGCTCTAAAGGGAGGAAACCAAGTACACGATCTCATATCCATATCAGATCCATAACTAACAGGTGGAAATTGAAGGACAAATTTATGGAAAACAATTGTACAAAGGTAAAACTTGTTTTTTGCAGGTGTACGGAGGTGTACACAGGTCACAGAAAGAACATTCACATACATACACGGGAGGCTTTGAGCACAGTCACATATATGTGGTTCGCAATGGTCACAATCAAATACATATGTGTCTTTCAATGATCACAATCGCGTACATATGCAAGATCTAGTGGTGACAGTCACATACAAGTCCATACAGGTCAGTACATGGGCAGTTTTCGACAACAAGTTATTTCAAGGGAAGGTTATTAGGTCTTAGGGATGGCAACAACACCATTAAAAGTTGAAGATAGATTGTATGGAGCATCTAATTTCCTCTCTTGGAAAGTAAGAGTAACTTTTTCTTTTAAGGAGTATGACCTTTGGGAGTTTGTGGACAAAGTTGTTACTCCACCGACATATCCAACAACTTTGGAAGCTTACAACAAGAAGGATATCAAAGCACAGAGGGTCATGTTGGATCCAGTGAAGGATCATCTAATTCGTCACTTATTCAAGAAGAATAAGACCAAAGAGTTGTTTGATGCCTTGGTAGGGTTATTCCAGAGCACACACATGAATAGGAAGATGGTCTTAAGGAATAAATCAGATCAATGCAGATGTCTAGATATGATAATGTTACCAACTGTCTCATGAGGATCAAACAGGTGCGTGATCGGCTTGCAACCATAGGGGAGAAAATAGAGGACGTAGAGCTCGTGAATGTGGCATTAAATAGTCTTCCCAAGTCATGGGAACCATTTTCCAAGGGAGTTTGCACTCATGAACATCTCCCATATTGGAAGAGACTTTGGGTTGATTGCATCCAAGAAGAGACTTGGGAGGAGTATAAGAGAAATAAGAAGGGAGGTAGTGAAGAGAAATTGGCTCTTGTCAGCAAGACAAGGAAAGGCAAAGGAAATACTTCTAGCAAGAAGGGTAACAATGATGGAGGTTCATCACAACCAAAAAAGGACTTGAGTAAAATCAAGTGTTTCTCATGTCATAAGAATGGACATTATACATCTCAGTGTTTAGAGAAGAATAAGAAGGGTAATGGAAATACGAAGACATCAACATCAACAGAGACACAACTCGATGAGTTTGCAACAAATTTTGAGAAGGATTGCTCACATGTTTCTTTCCTTTCTACCCACACGATTACAAAGAGTGATTGGTTCTTGGACACTGGTGCATCTCATCATATGACATAAGCATGGGATCTATTTAGTAGTCTGACAGAGAGTGACTCAAATGTTCATGTGGCGCTTGGTGATGATGTCAGGTATGCAATGAAGGGAGAGGGAACAATTACGTTCCAACTGGAGTCAGGGGGTTCGTTGGATGACCAGGATGTGCTTTGTGTACTAGGTATTAAGGGAGTTTACTTTCAGTATTGACTATGGAGGATAGTGGTTTTGTCGTTACTTTTCAGAGAGGGAATGTACTCATACATCCATAGAAAGCTATCCTAGACAATGCAGTGGTCATTGGGGTTAGAGAAGGCACTTTATACAAGTTGTAGGGAAATCATGTTCAAGCTTTAGTACACAACAATGAAAACCTATGTGAGTTGTGGCACAATAGGTTGGGACACCTACACTATAGGACATTGTCGATTATGAGGGGGATTGTAAGAAGTCTTCCAAAGTTCAAAATTGAGCAACATGGAGTGTGCAAGAGGGTGCGCACTTGGCAAGAATGCTCAGGTTGTTTTTCCTAGTAGCGAGAGTAGGTCCAAGGGGATATTGGATCATATACTTTAAGATGTGAGTGGGTTGATGTTAGCAACATCATTGTAGGGATTTTCATACTATGTGACGTTTATTGATTATTTTTCCAGGAAAACCTGAATCTTCTTTAGGAAGACCAAGGATGAGGTCTTCAGTTAGTTTTAGGATTGTAGAGATCATGTAGAGAACCAGAAAGGTAAGACTATCAAGGTCTTGAGGTTGGATAATGGGGGAGAGTACATCTCCAATAACTTCAAGGATTTCTGCAATGAGGCAGAGATCAAGAGGGAGTTGACAGTCTCATACAACCCTCAATAGAATGGGGTTGCAGAGAGAAAGAATCAGTCCATCATCGGTTCTTCTAGGGATATGATACATGACCAAGAGTTTCATATGATCCTATGGGAAAAGGCATGTAACAAAACGATGTATGCGCAAAACATGAGTCCTCACAGGATATTGGGGGACAAGACTCTGGAGGAGGCATTCTCAAGAGTGAAGCCAAAGATTGGTAATTTGAGGATCTTTGGTTGTCTAGTTTACATTCATGTGCTTGTGGAGAAGAGGATGAAGTTGGAGCCTTCAAGAATAAAGGGTATATTTGTTGGGTACAATGAGACCTCAACCACTTACATGATCTTCATTCCAGTGAAACAGAAGACAATTGTGAGAAGATATGTTAAGGTCGAGTAGAACTTGGCATCTAGGAGTACTCATGAGTCATCAATAGTGACAGAGGATGATGAACAACAAGCATTGAAGGATAATCAATAATAATCAATTCAGACTTTAGGTGGGGAGTGTTAGAATAGAGAAGATTGTGTGCTCATTTTACCATTGACGATACCCTCGTCACCCAACCATAGGCCGAAGCTACCCTCCGAGCACCTTAACCTTGACTGAGAATTACTCCAGAAGCAAACCCTAGGCTAGATAGCCAAACAAGGTGTAGCGCATCTTCCTCCAAGGATAACGCACCAACAATAGTTGATCTGATAGTCCAAACCCTAGCCAAGAGATAGTCCAAGCCAACACTGAAAACTAGTTGTTGTAGCAGCTGCAGCTGCAACTCTCTTCCACACTTGCGCACCAAATTGGGAACTGCAGTGCACATCAGTTGCTGCTCTGCAATTCTGAGATGTGTCAAAATGAGAACTGGTGCCCTGTATTTATAGTGGTTCTGTCAGATTTGCTGGGGTCGACTTCTCCTTATGGATATGTGTCTATTCAGTAAATTATTATTGTTTATGGCCGACTTCTTCTCTTGGAGGATAATAACCTAATATAAATTATCTTCTTGAGCCGACAAGACTTCTAGGGTTATTAGCCAACTCATTAGGGTTTTCTCTTGCTTTCCA